>OX442415.1:17164896-17294842 GCA_949361645.1 Spongilla lacustris
CTCCCCGTGGTTCGCGATATTTGCGACGTCACACTCGACGCAAGCAGCTTGTCACCACGGGATTTCTTTCCCGGTGCACTGATGGCGACGTTTGCGACCGTTGAACTTTGCCTCGAGGGAGCCGCTGTGAGGGGCGTAACCGCGGATGGCAGCGTGTGGACCATGGGCCATCGTTGCGCACCCAACTGTTTGCTGATCGAACGAAAGTTGGCTTGCGTTGAGGCCATTTCAGCCGGAGATCCTTTGTCTGTCAATGTTTCTTTGAATTTCACCAAGCTGCGCATGCCTTCTTGCCAAGTCGCTGGTTTTGCCTGCGAAGGGCGGTGCTGTCGTTCTGGCAGTGATCGTGGGATGTCGTCTGATGCTGCCCCAAAATTTACACCGCTCGACCGTCTGCCCTGCCAGCGCATCATGCAGGGGTGGTCAGCGCTCAGCCCAGCACTCCAAGCAACGTACCTTCCGTTTGCCGACACGACCATTCGAGAGCATTTGGGAGAGCGGGCACCAGTCGTTTGTCCTCACGACTGCAATGCCACAGTCCAATGGCAACCCGGCTTGGGGCACTGTACGGTGGCGAAAGATAAAATTTCGTCGGGAGCGGTTATTTTCGAGTGTTGCGGGACGGCCCTTCCATTCCCAACCATGTACACGATCTGCACCAGCAGTGAGGAGAACACTCACATCCTTTTTCGGTGTGATGCACAATGCCTGGCACACAGCTGCGCTCCCAACTGCCGCATTGAAGTGCAGTCGCTCGTGAGTTTTCTCGTTGTGGCCACGCGGGATATTTTTCCCGGAGAAGCCATCGCCTTCAATTACTTGACTACCGAATGGGACATGAATGCGCCATTCGACTGCCGTTGCGCAGAGGCATCCGGTTCTCGCCCGGAAACGTGCTTTGGACAGATCAGAGGGTTTAAGCACCTTGCAGAAGATCAGAAATGCAAGCTGTTGCCGTTTTGCACTAAGGCGGTTAAGCACCTTTTTGAAACGAAATAAACGCTGCGAATACGGAGAAATTGCTAGTTGCATGTGCGTAGTTTTGGTGCGCAGAAGGAAAAGGAAAAGATAATGCTAGTGTTGGCGTGGCAGAAGGTCGGGTACCAAACCCGTGCAGTTTTTGTGTACATGTACAAGCATACTATGCAATAATGTCAATTAAGTATTGAGAATGTATTAATTGGGTGATAATTGCCTGCGCGATAGCATTCTGATTGGACCAGTCCGATGCAACACCAATTAACGTGAATAGAGTGTTGAAGCCATACATTTATAATGGGGGAGTGTCGATCCTGATTACGGTCCTGTGAGAATTGATAGGAGTTCTCCAAACTACTCGATCTACGAGACCTAGGTCCTATTGCCCGCGGATAGTCCTAGTGGAGAGTACTGGATAGAGAAAGTGGCCGTTGCTGTGGTGGCCCTGGAGGTCACGAGCAAACATTGCACACTTGTGGGTTTTGCGCATAACACGTCGGCCAGTTTTGTGGTTAAACGGAGACCACCAACACGGGTTTCGGACATAACAAAGGCGGTTTGCTTGTCCGGACATTACATTGATATTTACATTAAACGATTCACGTTAAACGCTCAATGCAACGCAAAACACGCAAACATTGCCCGTAAGTCGTTCAAAAACATTGCACGAAAGTCGTCACTCGTCTCGACACATGAAAAATACTACATAATTATTTAGGCAGGTTATGAAGTCATTTTGACAAAAACAACTCTGGCGAACGAGGAACTACAAATTATAAGAGAACACCATACTGATATTGCATACCAAAAATTTGTAATTATACGTATGCTTGTATGTGGCAAGTGGCAACTATGCATGTATTACGTATTTCGGTATAGGCTATAGCACCTTTAATTTGTGCCAAATCTATAGCCTCAAGTTGAAGTCCGGCTAGGGCCACAGTGAACTGCTGCAGGACACAATGGATACAATACAAGGGCAGCGCCAGGTTAACCGGGGCGCAGGTGGCGCAAAAGCGCCAGGCCCACCGAGGGGCCCATTAATCCACATATGTACACGCCCACAATGGATTAATTTAATTTGTTAACTAGTAAAGCAGCGGCGTGCACATGCGCGTGTGTTAAAGGCGAATCGGCCCAACGGAACACCCATATAAAAATGGACCACCTCGCCACAGTATGTACGGTGCGCATTTAATTAACAGCTTGCTGATCGAGTTGCACCAGCTGCAGAACGGAGCTTTTCAGAATTGAAGCATATAAAGACTTTTCTGAATCCATCAATTACGGAAGATACTTAAGATATTCTAGCTTTGATTAGATCGAAATGAAACTGCAGCATTCTTGGACTGGTGGATCGGGGGAAGCAAGTACTTCTTGTCGTATTGTATATCTATTTTTAGCATGTTCAGTACTTATATAGTACAGGGGGAAACGTGTCGAATCAGGCCGTTTTGATTTTATAAAGGATTTTTTAAAATCCTCTGTTCACTGTGTGATTGAACGTTAAAATTCATTTGTATGTGATATCACGCATGCACGCGTAATGATTCCAAAATGTTTCCACGCGTTTTTTTTCCTATGATAACTATATGCTGTTTTTGTGACTTTAGAAGTGCAAAAGTTGCAAATATCCGGACATCCGCGTGCTGGGCCCGGGGGGAGGCGTATCCAGGTATCCTTCACCCCCACCCTCGCCCCGAAATCCTGGATCCCGTCCCTGCTATGCAGTACTAAAATTTAGTACATTATCAGTTGATTCGTTTTCAGCCGTTCAAGCTAGAACTAGAAAAATCGCATAAGTGCATGTGTATCTTCATTAAAAAGACTAGAAATGATTACATGCATGCATGTGTGCGCTGTGTATGAAACAAACCAGCTACGCATGGTGGAAAACTAATGATTTCGGAAGGAATTATGTTCAAACCCGGAAAATGCACCCTCGAGCGAGGATGGAGGGGCCGCCAAATACGCCGGCCCAGCTGGGCCCAACGCAAGAACAACACCCCCGGCCCCCCCCCCCCCCCCCCCCCCCGCTTGCATTTATACTTAGGCAGGGCTGCAGGGGCCCACAAGAATCAAGATTTACCCTGCGCCAGGCCCATTAAACGGATAATCCGGCACTGAACAAGGGACAGAGAGCCGTCATGATATCGAGACTACACTAACAGGAAGTTCTAAGGAAATTTATTTTGTTTTCCTAATGTAAGGGGGCGGGGGGAGGTTGTTTAGAGAGGTTGTTATGGGAACTGCGCATGCGCAGTGCGAGGTGAATTCTTGTTGGGGGTTTGGCTGCTCGCTGTTGAAACTGGCTGGTTGTGATAAGGACCATTTCTAGATAGCAGTGGCACTTGTAACAGACAGCCCCCCCCCCCCCCCCCCCAAACTGGTTGAGTCGGCCGAAATCTGACAATGTATTCGCGGCTGTCAAATGGTAACCCACCCCCCCCCCCCCCCCCCCCCCCCCCCCCCCCCCCCCCCTATCCTGGCACACGCACCCTCCAGTTCCACAAAAGCTGGGGTGCCCATGAAAGCATACTACCACTAAACGGCATCAGGTTGGAGGCAAAGTTCCCAAAACAGATGCAGCATTCCCCCTCTGAATAGCAACTGAAAACTTTAGCATGAGGAGCTTGTCCAAACTATTTTTAGAATTATTAGCGTCATTGTGACGTTAACACATAACCACCACCAACGTCATTAGATTCACCAGGCTGATCTGGATTCACCAATGATGGTAGTGGTAGCATGGAACATTACTTAACGTGCAATGTAGTCTGAATAGACATCCAACGCTGCAGCTAGCTAGATGTTCCGTATTATAAAAACAAAACTTGCGGAAATAGCCTCCCCAACGTCACAATGACGCCAAGTTCAATTCTTCCAAAAATAGTTTGGACTAGTCCCCTTAGGGTGTGACCGAACGAGACTATGTTGAAAAATCAGCTTCCAATGACCGTACAAGGCAGTCGCTCCGTATAGCGTGTGATGGCGCAGTTATTGAGGTAGGTGCTGGTCTTTAAGCTATATTGCTTGACACTAAGGCGCCGCTAACATCTACTTCAACCAGCACTGCAGTGCTAGGCCTAGTATGATGCTAGTTGGGCGTAGCCCGACCTTCGCGTATTGGCGCCAATACGCGAAGGTCGGGCTACGCCCAACTAGTATGATGCGTGATACTGATATATAATATAACCCTCGTTTCTTCTTTGACGGTACGTATACATGACACTCACGTCCCTCTACAGGTTGGCGTACTGATGGGACATAAGTCATCGAAACCGAACCCACAGAATGTGAGACCTATTCTGAGCCTACTAATAATTGAGCGTAGCCCGACCTTCGGAAGCCAAAACGCGGGCTACCCAACTAAGCCTACATGTATAGCAGGTGCATACATTTACCATTTTACCTCTCCACAGGATGCGGACTACAATCTGCTGGTCAGTTTCATACTGAACCATGGCGGATATGACAGTGATCAAGTGCAAAGGTTTTTATAGAACCACTCTTTTGATCTACCTCCTCTTCATTCTCTTTCTTCCTTCCTCCTCCCTCTTCCTTTCTTCTTCCTTTCCTCCTTGCTCCTCCCTCTCCTCATTAATTCCTCCCCTCCTTTCTCCTCATTAATCCTTCCTCCCCACCTTCCTCCCCTCCGCCTCCCTTCTTTCTCCCCCATCCTTCTAACCTTTATTCTTGCATTCTGACACTCTCGCAGGCTTCTCAATGCTATGCTGAAACTTCTGAAAAAGTACCCTGGAAATGAAACCGTTTACACCCATGTCTTTGAAGCCACACCCCTCTGCAAGCCCTTCCTACCCTCAAATGACAATGCTAAACTTAGTGCCCTCCAACAGGAAGCAATGGGCACCCTAGTCACCACCAACCTTGCCTTGTGTCACAAGGCACTTGTCTCTGCTGTCACCCTGTGGGGTGACCATGCACTCCCAGTCACAGTGGACACCGTGGTGATAGCTCCCTTGATTGGCATGGCCCTCGATTTTGAGAACCACGGCAATGCCACCCTGGCATTCAGCAGCTGCAGCTCATTCCTCAGGGCAATCATGGGCATGCTGGATGGGAGCCAGCTGGTGGAGCTTCAGAATGCTGGCATTGAGCTTCAGCTTCACCACCTGTTGGAGCACCACTTTCGAATGGATCGTATGCAGCTGGAGGACCTTCTGGTCTGCATTGCTGGCTTTGCAGAGCGTGGCACACCCACCATCACTTTGTGGGGTCAGGGCATTGTCACCTCGCTGGCTGCACTTGCCTGCATGAAACCTACGTCCTTTGCTGTACAGATGAGCGTATGGAAGCTTTTAGCCACCTACAGCCAGCTTGCAGGGCACAAACAAAAGGTGCCTGATGATGTCATTGGTGCAGCTGTCTCGGCTCTCGGGCAGGAGAACTCCTACCTCTCAGATGTGATCCTACTCTACTTGTGTACCACGTGTAAAGCTAACACACCAAACATGGATGTTGCATTGAGCTACCTCGGCTACCCTGGCCTTGTGAAGGCCATTCTGCCAATAGCCCAGTCTGGCCCACCCACTACTGTGGAGAGCATTTGCTTCTTGCTGTCAAGAATGGCACCTGTAGCTACCATGCCTCAATTGATCGATTTCAATATCATTGGTACATTAGAAGACTGTGCAAGGCTGAGCCCAGAGAGTTGTCTTGTCCTCACCTGTGGTGCTATTCAGGCAATCCTTTCCCCTACGATTTCACAATGGAAATGTGAGGTACAGAGAGAGTTTTACAAGTGCGACCATTCTGCTTTCTTCAAAGAGGTGCTATCCAATGAAGCAGTTTATTCCAATAAGGTTCTGCTGCAATCCGTGTATGAGACCCTTATTCTTGTCCTGAAAGGGGGCTCCACCACAACCCTCCAAACCCTGTACACCAATGAATTTATTTCCTTCTTCGCAACTATTTTTGAGCGTGATGGTGTTTTGACAACACACGCAGGACATGTGGTAAACACATGGCTGAACTTCGTGCCTACCACGGGCGACACCAAGGCTGTGACACTGGCGCTGCACACCTCCCAGTTCCATGCATCTCTCATGAAAGTGCTACCCAAGATGGTAGATGCATGTACAATGGATAAGGCCCTGCTCACAAATGCCACCAGTCTACTCTCAAACCTGGTTGTGTTGTACAATACCAACAAAGTAGATATGAAGGCAATCCTACAGTGTGGTGTCCATGACTTCATTGCCGATTTTCTGAAGACACTCAACACAGTAAGGACATGCAATTCACAGCAGTCGGCCACCAATCTGTGCTTGACACTGTATTACATCACACTAAATAAGGAAGCCAGCTTAGAGCTTCATAGCATCGGATTCACTGAGAAACTTGCACAACTTCAGAGGCTCGACTGCCCCCTGATACACAGGTTTATCGTCAGTGCACTTTGTCACATCACATTCTACGAAAAAAAAGCGCAGTTATTCTTGATAGAAAAAAACTATCACAGCTTCTGCTTGTCCCTGCTAAAGAGCAACCCTGAGTCCCAAGATCCATACCTCCTGGCTGCCTGTTGCTCCCTGATCAGGTTGCTGTGTAAGGACGACATGATAAAGAAAACACTCGTGGAGAAAGAGTGTGTCCCCACTCTGGTAAAAATACTAAAGCTGATGAGAGGCTCCAGCTACCTGGTCTCATTTGCACTTGGCCTGTTGGCCAGAATAATATCATCTTCTGAGGTCGAATGTAACACACTCTTGAGTGTCGATCTTATCCAAACAGTTAGTGGATTCCTGCAAGATAACCAGGATGGTAAAGTCATGATGAATGCTATTATCATATTGCTGCAGTCGATCCAGCTAGATCTAATGATTCCGGTCATCCGACAGGCTGTGCCAATCAGTGTGCTTGTCTGTGCCAAGAACAAGACTGATGTGAAAGGCCTCAATGTCATGGCCACCATGCTGATAGAGGGACTACATCTCAACTGCATAATAGCTCAAGGAGAAACTGTACCCAAAATCCTGGTGCTTCATTCAGGTCTGTGCGGCTGGCCAAGGGTCAACTCTGATCCTGCCCAGAGCAGCTTGGACCCGTGCTTTCCCATGGCACCTGAGCTAGACCACACCCACCTGCAACAGCTTGCCTCTCTTGGACTAAATGTAGACAAACCTGTCCTGCGTATTGGACAGATGGAAGGGATCCAATCTAACCCCTGTGGCTGCCACATTGACAAGAATACATATGACAACCTAATCATGCGCCCTCATGGACTGACCCTCGGACAGTACCAGGAGCTGATCAACAATGGGTGGTTCAGAAGAGGTGGTGTCAAGCTGTACCGGACCACCCAGTGCCACGACACTAAGTGTACTCTGTGGGAAACAAGAGTCCTTGTGAAGGACTTTGACTACCATCTGCACAAGAACTATGCTAAAGTTGTGCGGAGAATGCCGGCCCATCGACTGACTGTTGAGACACGTCCAACTCACTATTCCATGGAGGCTCACCAGTTGTACAATCAATACAACATAGGACGTCATGACAGACATCAGGCGTCAGATTTCCACTATCGGGAGCATGTAGTTGACAGTCCCATTAGGAATGAGGCTGTGAATGGTATTGAGTATGGAAGCTATCATCAGTTATATCGACTGGATGGAAAGCTTGTTGCTGTTGGGCTCATTGACATTGTCCCAAAGGGCATTGTCAGTGTGTACATGTGGTACAGTCTGGAGAAGGAAGTATCCAAGTACTCACTTGGAGTTTATTCTGCTCTCAAAGAGATAGAGATGGTTCGTGAGCTGAGCAAGAAAAATCCGGAGATGAAATATTACTACCTCCAGGGATGGAATGCGAATGATAAGAAACTTGCCTACAAAGCCAACTATCCTCCTGAAGAATACTACTGTGCCTGCATAACACCAGAATGGCTCCCATCCTTGAATGCTGTGAAAGAGGTTAAAGAGAAGTACCTCAAGGAACACATACTAGACCAAAATGGCCACCCATCATGCAATGCTGCCACACCTGTTGCTTTGCAGATCACAGTCGAGGACAAGAAAGTATCAACTGATGTGCCATGTTCAGCTTTTGATAAGGACAGAGCAATACACCAGCAACTGACAGGGCACAAGCCCGATGTTAGCAAGATGGTAGTTTGCTTGAATTATTCTATTTACATGCATCTTGGTGAGGTGTTCTCAAATTTTGGTGTTGAGCAAAGTCAGAGAGAGCTGATGGAAAGACGGTTTGAGGAGCTCGTTGTAGCCATAGGTCCAGAGTTGGGTGCAAATCTAGTGGTTGATTTGAAGGTTGCATCTCCAGTAAGCTAGATGTATTCCGACCGCATTTTTTTTTTATTATCGTATTGATCTATGTGTGAAATTAGACCATCAATTTATTAATAACTTGATTAGCATGGGTATATTGGTGCTTCCACCAATTTCATCCCCACCCCACCAAAGCTTCGTGTTCCCCTCACCAGGCCCTCTATGAAAAAGCTCTAATCGTGGCCCCCATTAATTTTTTAAGTGCTACCTGTCCTTAGCTCTGAAAATAATGCTGTGAGTTTGAAAAGAACACTCCATTTTTTTAATGGTAACCTTTCTATCATGTATGCATGCCCAAAATACACGAGGTCATGCACATACCATGCACAGCAAATAAAAAGTGTGAAGGTCACCTATAATCACCCGTACATTTAGTATTTTTTTAAAACGGTGTACCGTCACACTAAATTTTATGATACCACGCCATTGAGTGAGCTTGTGTGAATTCACCCCATTATATGGTGTGACCTTCACTGAGTTTTAGTTTTTAATGACTGATGACATTGTGGGATAAAGGTGATTTATATATATGTATAAAGCATTCTCACGGGTTCGAATCATGGCCAATACATCATCTTTTTTTTCTTTTCTTTTTTCCTTCTGCTTTTGGGGTGAAAAATCATCGGTGCTTGGGTGTGGGTCGCACTTGATTTGGTGTGTCTATTACATGTAGCGTACTACGTTCACACCAAAGAATAGGGGGCCTTCACACTTTTATATATGCTGTGTGTCTGTCCTTGAAGCTTTACTTCGCTGATCTGTGGCATTGGGATGTGTTACTGAGTTATTAAAAGTTCATGCTCCCCAACAAGCAAAATATATACACCAGTGACACATATTGTGCTATCATATGAGCAGTTCATGTAGGCTATTCCAATTGTCAAATAAAATCAGTAATGTAAGGATAATGGCTGAAAGATGAGAAAGCACCAGTTATTGCTCAGCACAATAACACCAGACCTGATGGATATTCGGGATCACTAAGCACATGAATACCAGACCTGGTAGATTGATAGATGTTCTAACTATTGAGATCCCTTAGCACATGAACACTAGACCTGATGGATGCTCCGGCTAATTGTTCAGTGGGATCACTACACAACTGCACACATGAACAACAGACAGACCTTGTTCTTTCACCTCTGCTTGCAAAGTACTTAATAAAAATAATGCCTTTCTTGTCTTGTGTGTCAGAACTGAAACAAAACAAAGTGCATGTACATATATCATAAGTGTTGGGTTTTAATATTTCAACACTGAAAGCTTAAGGTACACATCTGTAGCATTTAATTCAGTTTCACTCCCTAGTCTGTTTTACATTTCAGACTAAATAAATATTTGACTACACCATTTGAGCATTGCAAATTATATATGCAGTCAATACTCCCGATCTTTAATCCACTAAAACAAAGGGTGCTTCATCCCAACTTGTTGTTGGCTTGTTGGTATGACTCTGTGGCTGTGCACCCTTATCACAGCTGTCAGGCCAATTCTCTGACAAAAGTGGCTTTAGCAATCGTTTCACTCATCGCCACAGAAAGTGCACAAAGGGAATAAAGACTTGTTGGGATTGATATAAATGTATAACAGTTCTCCCTCCGATCCCTTTCCCCATCCCCTACCCTCCACACTTCGGTCATGCTAAAGGGCTTCTTCCTAGAGGGCTCACTTAATGTCAAAGATTGATCAGTCTAGACTTCGTAATTTAATGTAATTGCTTTTCAATTATTGTACAGATATGTTTGGAGGAGGGCAAACAGGTGCAAGCCTAAGGCACTGGTGTTTCTACACTCTGTGTAAATAGAACTTGAGTGAGTGTAGATCAGATGCTGCCACATGTATTACGGATCTGATGGCACTCCCCAGATGTGTTCCTGCAGACCTCATCCTCCTATAGCAAAAGGCTAGGGGGTGTTACCCTTCCCCCTCCACTTCCAAGATATGCTGGTGTTGCAAATGTGACATGCACCTTGTGTACGTTATTATTATGGCTATGTGCATGGAAAAGGAACTTGGAGCAGCAAAACCTTCTATGGCTCTCGATGCTGCCGATGACCAAAGCCTGCAAAGGGAATGAAAGGAAGAGGACAAGGTAGAAAAGATCATCAGCTCCACTTGAGGAAAGTGAAAGTACTGCCCAAAACGTGGCAAGAACCTAGGTGTTGTGAAAGACTGAATTTGTATATAACTATGTACAACTGTTGTTATTCAATTGGTACTGGTATATTATTGCATTATCGTCCTCTTGACACTGTTTATCCTTTTAGTGGATGGGAAGGTGGTGACGGGATCAGAAAGTGTAATGATTAAAGAAAAACACTTGAAATTGCACTGTTGGAGTCACGTGATACTTAGCCTAAATCACATGCTACCTAATATAAACATCACATCAGTACTATTACATGTCTCGAGTACTTAGGAAAATCTTCAAATATCCATTGTTGGCATCAGGTGGCAGAAAATTTCAGGAGATGTGGTCTGCAGGTGTAGGGGCTATACATGCAAACCCTCACATATATGTATGAGAGGTGGTGTAGGGCAATGTGAGATTGTCCTTCCATAGTTCAGGCATCATTCCTGCTCCAGAAAAAATGTTTGTCCCAAATAAAATACGTCCGTATACATCCCAAAATAGAAACCATTGCCTCAAAGTGTTGATCCTGCTGCTTGAAGTTTCATATTCAAGTGTGCCAACTTGAACTCAAAGCCAGCATGTATTATTTGCTGATGTTCTTATCTTATATCTCAATCACATCAAATCCAGGAGGTATATAGTATGATGTGGATGACGAATCGAACAGCAGCTTCATGCAAATACCAATATGTCCACTCATTGAATGAGAAGGTCAAATTGTATGAGGGTATACAGACAACCAGTGTCACAAAACACGGAATGCAAGCCTTGTAATCCACCCACTCACTACCTGCAATATAGAATGAATTTAATTCTAAAACCACACCAATTATGAATAGCATCAGAATTGTCTGGAGCTCGAGGACAGGGCATTGGGAATATGTAGGTCTGGGCACTATATATTTTTTGTTTTGTTTTGCATTCATCGATTCTAACATCTTTGATTGTTTGACGCTATAATATTTTTTCCCTAAAAATAATCCAAATGATGGGCGATCGTGAAATGATTTCATGCCTGTACAGACGCGTAAAATTAAATACGCGGGTTGTGTACAGCTGCTACAGCCACTACGTTTTCGTCTGACTACATTCTCCAGTTGTTCGGCTTCTTTCAAGTTTCCCAGGTACAATGGTACTATCAGTATGTAGAGCTTATTTAGTTCTAATGCACTATTTCATGGATGCACGTGTAAGATGACAAAACGGCAGCGCGCTGAAACGCAGTTCTCGCTTGACCATGTTTTGGAGCAGATGGATGACATCTGCACACTGGACTGTTTCTCAGAGGAGGAGGAGGAGGCCACGGAAGCACGTGATGAGCCCTTCATGCCAGGTAGTGATGACGAATTTAGAGACTGCATATCAGAGGAAAGTGATGAGGAAATGGAAGGTACACCAACATACAAACTAGTTGGGCGTAGCCCGACCTTCGCGTATTGGCGGAAGATCGGGTATCAAGCCTATACATGTACCTGGATTTGTACCCATCTGATAATGTATGTGGGCTGTTATGATATAGCCCACATACGCTATCAGATGGGTACAAATCCTTCCGCCAATACGCGAAGGTCGGGCTATGCCCAACTATACATACAAACATTAATAAAATTGTTTTTTTCTTAGCACACAGATTGTTGTCCTACAAAGAGTTGCTATCAGCACAGTCTTCTGAACTGTCCCCAGCAGTGGTCCACCCCTTCGCTGGCACTGTTGGACCAATGGTTGATATCCCCACCTCACCCTTGGGCGTCCTCCAGCTGTTCTTCACCGATGACCTCATAGAGAACATAGTAGCAGAATCCAACAGATATGCACAGCAGGTGATGGGGGAGGAGGCATACATGAAGTGGACCAGGATCACTGCAGACGAATTCAAGGCATACCTCGGCTTTGCCATACTGATGGGCATAGTTCAGCTCCCTGAAAAAAAAGACTATTGGAGTACAAGTCCATATCTCCGATATGCCCCAATAGCAGACAGAATAACTCGTGAGAGATTTGTGGACATAACACGCTACACACACTTTGTAGACAACACCAACCTGGCAAGTAAAGGCGAAGCAGGGTTTGACTGTCTTGGAAAGGTGAGACCGGTGATGAAGTACGTCGAGGCAAAATGCAGGGAGCTCTACCACCCAAACTGTAAAAAGGCAGTTGATGCAGCCATCATGAAGATCAGCTCCAGCCTAGTACCACTGTACAGCCAATACATGAGGCGTGTACACATGGACCGTAGGGAGCAGCTATTCAACTACCATTCTTGCAGAGAGAAAGGCTACAAGTTCTATAAGTACGTCTTTTGGTTCTATTTTGACATAGCCATAACGAGCAGCCTGGCCCTGTACAAAGGCACTCACCCCACATCCAAGGCCGGCCGGAGCATGAAGAAGTTCAGACTGTCTCTTGCAGACTCCTTGATCGGGGAGTACAACAGTCGCAAAGAGCTATGTCCACGCCCTCTTCTGCTCCAACACTACCCTATGAAGTGCCCCAGAGATGAAGGGTCACAACGGCTGAAGCGCAGAGCGTGCCGCCTGTGTAGGGAGAACAAGATACGGAGTGACACATCATGGCAGTGTCGGGAATGCAACGTACCACTATGTCACACTGGTAATCTCGAAACAGATTGTTTTTACAAGTGGCACCAGTCGTTATCCTAGCTGTACTGTTGGTGTACTGTTGGTGTACACAACGTCACTATGCATTACACACAATGATATATATATATATATAATTATATATATACACACACATGTATACGTGTACTTATGAAAGATATATAATGCTAAGTGTGCTCATGTTGTGTGCAGGTTGTGTGAGGTGGGTGTGTATTAGTGGGAGTGTGGGGTGGGTGTGCATTATTGTGCATTAGTGGGAGCGTGAGTTGGGGGTGCATTAGGGGAGCGTGAGGTGGGTGTGTATTAGTGGAAGTGTGGGTGCGCATTAGGGGAGTGGGAGGTGGGTGTGTATTAGGGGAGTGTGGGGTGGGTGTGTATTAGTGGGAGTGTGAGGTGCATTAGTGGGAGTGTGGGGTGGGTGTGCATTAGTGGGAGTGTGGGGTGGGTGTGCATTAGTGGGAGTGTGGGGTGGGTGTACATTAGTGGGAGCGTGAGGTGGGTGTGCATTAGGGGAGTGTGGGATGGGTGTGTATTAGTGGAAGTGTGGGTGTGCATTAGGGTAGTGGGAGGTGGGTGTGTATTAGGGGAGTGTGGGGTGGGTGTGTATTAGTGGGAGGTGGGTGTGTATTAGGGGAGTGTGGGGTGGGTGTGTATTAGTGGGAGGTAGGTGTGTAGGGGCTAATCTAGGGGACGATAGGGGCTAATCAATTGCAACACGTACGCGAGCCAATTTTACTTTAAAAAAAAAAAAAACTTAAATTCTGGGGAGAGCGCACTTAATGTCGAACTTAACTTAATTTCGAAGGGGAAATCGTATGGTTTTTTTTCTTTCTAGAACATGAAATCACGATACATAATTTAACACACAATCTAGTTTTACCTAGTCTCGCAAGCCAGACGTACTTAGTCGTCGTACGCGCGAGTGGATGGGGACGAGTAAAACGTTCCGGTGTTTACATGTTCTATGGAATTTTACAATCATGACACACGGTGGTGAAAATATTCATATCGGCGGTTTTAATAACGTTACATGTACCTTTCATTCTGGGCTAGCTAACAAAGAGACGAGCTGAAATTTTCCGTCTTTGATGTCAGATGATATGCATCTGTCTCACATGCGTACACAGCGGTTACATTACGTTGAGACATAGCCGTGACCTGATCTTTCATCAGTGCTATAAGTGGGCTTACAACACACATGGACTGGTTACGAACCTTTCGTAACACGTCGGTAGCAGACAATAGCAGAGTGATTTCCCTCTTCCAGTCGGTAAGCTCACGAAAACATCATTCCCTCTAATAAATCATCTCACAGCACGCTCTTACAGCTCCCTGAGTTGTGCGTATCCCAGATGACGATGTGCAACGCGCTAGCTGTACTGATTAGTTGGGCGTAGCCCGACCTTCGCGTATTGGCGGAAGGTCGGGTACTAAACACCCGCACACTTTTTGTACATGTACATGTACAAGCTGCAACGGGGATTGCAGTCCAATCAGATGCTGGAGCCCAATAGATGATTTCGGTGAGAAGTCGTTTCCTTGGAAACGCGTGACCTAAAACGATGAATAATTGAAGTGGAGGGCAAGGTATACGTGAAATGGTATGGAGGTGTTGTGCTTTTGGCTGTAGAAATCGTGGTGGTCAGCGTTTGGGCATAGGTTTCTATCGGTTTCCATTCAAAAATGAAGGCAAACTACGAAGGTGGATTCAAGCGGTCCGTAGAGAGGATTGGCAGCCTTCGAAGCACTCGCGAATATGTGGCGACCATTTTGTGTCATGTTAGTTCGAAGTGTGGAAGTCACAATTGAGTGAGGGAGTCATTTGTTTTTATTGTAGGCAAGCCTGTTGACGAACCCAGTGATGTGGCTATGTCTCTTCACGATTCTCTTTCAAGGATGGTATGCAAGAGGAAGTATTTGATCAAAATGATGGCAGTGAAAGCGCGGCAGGCGAAAGCGGGGCAAAGAAGAAAAGGAGAAGTGTGCTTTATATTATCTCTGCTTCAGCTGTAGAGGGTTGTTTGCTAGTTCACGCAGGACTCGCAACAGAGACAGAAATCATCAGTATGGGAGGTATAGGGATGCAGCCCCCATGTCTGGAGTAGCCACCCCATCTGCACCAATAGCTGGATCTGCTTATGTCTTAGCAACGATGATGAGCACGTGTGCTGTCATGCTGCCCTGCTTTGCCTTTGGCTACAGCCTACAAAAGCTATAGGCCTACATGACGGAGGACAAAGATGTCTGTTGCCGATCGATTGCTATGAGCCTACGTGATACATGTATGGACCTAGCTTATCGATTACAGATAGGTCTGTAGACATGTACACCGTGCATTCTTTTAAAAATAAGCTTAACTTTGCAAGCTAGTTCAGTCGGCAACGATCAAGCCAGATGACCGTGCAATAGGCCCTAATCCACGCCTCGTGGGCCTGTTCTACACTTTTGGTTGCCTTGGCCGAAACACACCACAAACACAGTCCTCACAGAACCCGATTGAAACTAGTTGTAGGCTTCAAGTTCCTGGGCGATCGATAAAATGGCCAAATATATTGCCATACTCTATACGCTGCCACAACGACATAGCATCGCCGAAACGACGACCATCACCCCTCATGAAAAGGTCATCGCTTGGTGTCAGCCCCACCGACTCCAGTTTTTGTTTGTAACGCTCCTTTCGCTTGAAATCTGCCGATCCATCACGATTTACCATACGTCTCAATAATGTTTTGCCCTCCATAAAATTTTTCACATGACTCTCACGTGACGCGTGGGTTCTCACCGAAATCATCTATAAATACATTCTGCGGCAGCTGGTAGTAAAGCCAATCTGATTTAGATACAACGCGCCACTATTCATTGACGTATTGCCATGTGCGGGTTTGGTACCCGACCTTCCGCAATGCGCGAATTAAGGTCGGGCTACGCCCAACTACTAGTAATACTGATTGCTTCGGTACATCGTAATATTATTCAGCGCCATCTCTTTATAAGCCGTCGTTATGATACGATGTAATTGACACGTGATAAAACACCTGCCTGCAATCTGATTGGGCTCAACCCATGTGAAAAGTAAACACTAACCAGACGCATGTTTTACTCGTCCCCAGTCCGACATATATCGTACGACTAAGTACGCGAGACTACGTTTTACGCCACAAATTATTATTGGTCGTATCTAGATCTCTCCAGCATCCTTAATCCCACCCCCCCCCCCCCCCCCCCCCCCAAAAAAAGGGCGGAATTAGCTGCCCGCAATATGATTAGACAACGATCAATCCCTACTATTTGGAGATCCCCTTGCTCTACGTAAGCACGTGCCAATATACTAAAAACCCTCCGATATTCTACACTTGGGCCTCGCTGGATACGTGTACAAAACAGCAAAGGTAACAATCAATGAGATAACAGCACAATCAAATTCAATACGTGTACAGAAAAAAAAACACAATTGCACAGGTTGATTGATCACATCAGCAGAGTTCAGCCAGACCACAACCTCTACTTCCCGCCCCAAGATGCTGCTGGGCCATTCCATGCGCCACTGATGTAGTCACTGGACTGCAAGTAGTTCTTGATGGTGGGCAGAGACTGCAGGGTACATGGAGCATCAGTACAAAGCACAGCACACACACATTACCCCCCCCCCCCCCCCCCCCTCCATAAATTGTTGTATCTTCAGCAGAAAGCACAGCACACATGCTAGCCGATCATTCTTCACACATGCTAGCCGATCATGCCAAAAGAATATCAAGTCCGCACCAAAATTCTCTGGCCAAATACGAATAAGAAAAGTGTACACAAAATGTATGTACTCTTTACCTCAAAGCGGTTGATGTACTCCTGCAGATGAATCACTTGGGATTACATAACACTCGCCATGCCACTCCATCAGCCTACCTTCAGGTTAGGGTAGTCATCAAGGATGGCTGGCTGGAAGGCTTGGTGAGCTGCCAGGGCTTCGTAGAACAGGAAATCAGCATAGGTGGTCTGCATTGAGGTGTGGTTTGTTGGTGATAGTTATGGGGTGTGTCCATGAATTCAATAATGCTTGGAGATACAGTAGCTGCTCGCTCATAGAGAAAAGTCACACCTCAAACATGGAGAAAATAAGGCATATTCATCCACCAATTAGAGGGCAGTTGAGTAAACTTTTGGTACCAGGTGGGGGGAGGGCCTTTCAACCCTAATCTTATTCACTGTGTGCATTGGTTTAGACTGTCTTACCTGAAATTAGCTAATAAGGGAACAACATCCTGTTCTTGTGTAAGCCAGCAAACTGAACCTGTAGGTGGGGCACAGTGACAGTTGCAAACTAACAGCTTTAAAAACAAGTACCATAGTAGTTGCAATGGTGGAAAACAGCTGCACTCCAGCTTGTTGGAGATGGTATTGGCTAGCCCGGCCGTGTATGAGATTTGATGATGCAGGTAAATTAACGAATGCCACTAAAAATGTGAAAGTTCTAACCTGTTTGTCGTCCAAAGTTCCAGACTGTCACATAACCTTGCATGCCACTATTACACCCAAAGGGCACACTCACACACACACTCAAAATGCCATTCACATCACACTCAAATATTATAGGCTGGGTACTAGGTGATATTAAATTACAAGGACAAAACACTGCAATCAAGCACCTAGTGTGTATCTGGCTGGCATAACATGATCACGTGATTGTGTATTTAATAATGATAAAAAATGTACATCAAATAAAAAACATACACTTGCAAAACTGAAAGAAATGGGAAGAACCCTCAATTGCATTACACACAGCATGTGACACATTGCATGGTGTTGTCATACTGCATTGCAGATATACAAACACAGTTCACGTGCCATGTCTGTTATTACAGTATCGTCAAGTTTGGCACCAATCGAGTGTATGTCGTGTAGCATTGGCAGCATCTGCTTTAAAAGTTGTGCTTTTTCCCCACTTGGGACTACCTGCGCTTCAGAGGAGTCATCCTCCTCTCTATCCTCATAAGCATCTAACACTTCTGCCTGTTCAACTGTGAAGCATTACAGACGCCATGCTTTGAAACTCCACACCACATGCTACTTTTTTCATATGGCATATGAGGTAATTGTTTTGTAACAAGGCTAGGCTGAGAGGGTTCAATTAGCTTTTCTCACTAACCTTACTAAATCCAAGGGAACACTCAACAGTTGCCAGTGCAATACATATATGCAAACTCAATAGCTAAATCCTTAGTAAGATGCGAGGCAAATAGGCCTATACTACTACGGTAACCGATTTTAAAAGACAGGCAATATTTAGGATTTTGATCACGTGGCGTTGAAATGGCAGAAAAAACTCGAAGGAAGAAATCACGGAAGTGCCTTGCTAACTCCGAAAAGCTGAAAGTTATTGGGGAGCTCAAATCAGGTAAGCCTGTAAAAGAGGTAGCAGTGAAATTTGGAATAAGTAACAATCAAGTCTATAAGATATTTAAGCACAAGACGGAAATACAGAATTCTTTGGCTAACGGCTCTGTACCAATACAATCTAAAATTATGAAGAACAGAGCAAAACACCGTGAAATAGATGAAGCTGTTTTTAACTGGTTTAGATCCATCCGCACGTTTTCACAGAAAACTTTACCAGTGTCGCGAATTTTAGTCGAGGCGCGAGCAAAGTACGAGGCTAAACTTCGGGGTATTAAAAACTTCTCCGCTTCTGATGGGTGGTTTAGCCGTTGGAGATGGCGTTATGCAATCAGCAAAGCTACAAAGCTGCATGGTGAAGCGGGTGATGTTAACATAGAAGCAGCTGAGAGTGAAATGCGGGCGCTTAGAGAGTCTCTGAAGGATTACAGCTTAGAATGCATATTTAACATGGATGAATTAGGACTATTCTATAGGGCTATTCCAAACCGTACGTATTTATTGTCATCTGAAGGAGACAAGAGACAACGTGGAAGAGGCTCTAAATCAATGCACGCAAAGGAACGAATAACTGTAATTTTGTGTGTAAATGCTACTGGCACATGTAAGATGCCCCCAACAGTTATTGGATCCTCAAAAAACCCTCGTTGTTTTAAGAAAAGTCGCCCATGTGTCCCATATTTTCACCAATCAAACGCGTGGAATGACACTGTAACGTACAATCAATGGTGGCAGGAGGTTTTCCTACCTGCAATTCGTCTGTTTACAAAAGAGCATGTTGCTCTTGTTATGGATGGTTTCTCAGGTCATGACCGTAAATGTACTGACCCTCTTTGCCAAGTTCAAGTCTATATATTGCCACCAAATGTTACTTCAGTGTACCAACCGCTGGATCAAGGCATTATTGCAGCACTAAAAGTTGGATACAGAAGTAAACTGTTAGAAAAAATTGTTTCTAATGCAGACAAGTTTTCAGAACTACAAATGTTAGCAAAACAACTCCCTGCAGGATCTGCAGGCCTAGAATATGGTTGTTGTGCTCACATTGGAGATGCTGCAGTCATATTAAAGTTGGTGTGGGACAACATGTCACCTGCAGTAATAACCGCTTGTTGGCGACATTCCCACTGTCTTCCACTTTTGAACAAAACCGACACAGCTGCTGTTACTGACTACCATAAAGCATTACAAAAAGAAGCAGTTGATAAATTGTGTGATCTATTGTCAGCTGTAAACTTTAAGGATCACAATATTGTCCAGATGCTGCATGCAATTGGTCTTGACACTACCAAAACAATCAGTGAGTTTAAAAGTATGGCATCTGTAATGCTTCACAGTTGGATGAATGTTGAACAGGCAGAAGTGTTAGATGCTTATGAGGATAGAGAGGAGGATGACTCCTCTGAAGCGCAGGTAGTCCCAAGTGGGGAAAAAGCACAACTTTTAAAGCAGATGCTGCCAATGCTACACGACATACACTCGATTGGTGCCAAACTTGACGATACTGTAATAACAGACATGGCACGTGAACTGTGTTTGTATATCTGCAATGCAGTATGACAACACCATGCAATGTGTCACATGCTGTGTGTAATGCAATTGAGGGTTCTTCCCATTTCTTTCAGTTTTGCAAGTGTATGTTTTTTATTTGATGTACATTTTTTATCATTATTAAATACACAATCACGTGATCATGTTATGCCAGCCAGATACACACTAGGTGCTTGATTGCAGTGTTTTGTCCTTGTAATTTAATATCACCTAGTACCCAGCCTATAATATTTGAGTGTGATGTGAATGGCATTTTGAGTGTGTGTGTGAGTGTGCCCTTTGGGTGTAATAGTGGCATGCAAGGTTATGTGACAGTCTGGAACTTTGGACGACAAACAGGTTAGAACTTTCACATTTTTAGTGGCATTCGTTAATTTACCTGCATCATCAAATCTCATACACATGTGCAGGGAAGGGGGCCGGGCTAGCCAATACCATCTCCAACAAGCTGGAGTGCAGCTGTTTTCCACCATTGCAACTACTATGGTACTTGTTTTTAAAGCTGTTAGTTTGCAACTGTCACTGTGCCCCACCTACAGGTTCAGTTTGCTGGCTTACACAAGAACAGGATGTTGTTCCCTTATTAGCTAATTTCAGGTAAGACAGTCTAAACCAATGCACACAGTGAATAAGATTAGGGTTGAAAGGCCCTCCCCCCACCTGGTACCAAAAGTTTACTCAACTGCCCTCTAATTGGTGGATGAATATGCCTTATTTTCTCCATGTTTGAGGTGTGACTTTTCTCTATGAGCGAGCAGCTACTGTATATGGGGGGGGGGGGGGGGGGAGGAAGCCACCACTGACCTTATCTCCTACAAGCCATGACCTGGCTCCCAAGTACTTTGAAAATCGCTGTAGCTTTGGCTTAACCCCATTAAGCCAATCTGGTTTCTGTGACTCCTAAGGGTTGAATGGATCGACACACACACACACACACACACACACACACACATTTAGAAATGTCAATCAATTCACATGTATTCTTAAGCAGCATCGCAGTGGCAAACACTACCTCCCCACACAGTACATAACAATGTAACACAAGCAGTAATAACTTACCATTGAAGGGCTATACACAAGGGTTGTAAACGCTTGCTTAAAGTCAGCAGCCTTAAAAGTGACATTACACACACACACACACATGGATGAGACTTGAGGCTGCCCTGCTGTACTGTAGCGCTCACCTCATTCGCCAACATGTCCACCACGCCTGCCTCCGCATCATCCCCACCGCCTGGTTGGAGAGTGGCAATACATATTGTTAGGATTCCACACAAGGGCCCTTTTCTCCACACGAACGCACACAAACGTTTTTCAAGCGGAAAAAAAAAACTTACTCAGGCCATTGGCCTTGGCAATGTACCGCAGAATCTGATAAATGAAGATGACCCCGATATATTGACATGTGCCTACTGCTCGATATATAGTGTCTCACTCACCGCGCCGCTTTGCGTCAGCTTGACCTTTCCGTCGCAGTAGTATGGCAGCTGCGGTAACGAAATGCACGATATTAGTCACACATACAGCTAACATCCTTGGATTTGCGCCCGTACGCACACACACGCGCGTATGCCCATGCGCGCGCGCACACACACGCGCACACACACACACACACACACACACACACACACTGACTAGTCGCGCATGCAGGAACAAGAGATACACACGTTGTCTGCTTTTTGCATTACGGGCCGCGCACATTTGGGAAGTCGTATCCGAGTGTTTCCTTCACGGCCAGCCACTGTTCCCTGTTGTAGTCAGGAGCTGGACACGTGCACACATGTAAGCAGCAGTCGTTAACGACGCGACGTGCTGCACAGGTACAACGTTACCTGGGCCAAACGCGTAGCGCACGTCCTCAAAGTCCGTGCCCGTGTACTTCAGAATGAGGCGGATGGGCTGTGCGAGCTGAAGAACAAAACGACAGATAAACAAACTGCAATGCACAGCGCTGAGCTGCATGGCTGCCACTCACCCCGCGGATGTTCCAATACCCAAGTTGCGGACGAGATGCCATGATGCGTATACGACGTTAGCTGATGTAGCTCCAAACTCTGCAAAAGAATAACTCCGCACTGTCTGGCGCACGTGTGTGCTGGCTGCTTTTATATCGCTTAATTGCCACGTTGTAATAGCGAACAGCTGATTGGTCCGTACATTATCGGATTACAAATCTACCATGACCCACGTACATGTACAGTACCATTGAAAGGGTTACCACCACATTGTACACGCGAATAGATTGTACATGCCCTACATGTAGGGTTATCAGGGGCACAACTGCAGCACCATGCTCCCCAATGCTTCACTACTTGTGCCCAACCCACTGGGCTCCATATCCGTTCACTGGGTACTTAATGAAGTCATCTGAGACCATGTATGCCTTTATAGCAGGGAGTGCCTGAAGGGGGAGAGGAGGGGACGTGATGGGGAGGAAAGGGAGGGGAGGAGAGTGGAGAGGGAGGGGAGGGGTGGGGAGGGGAGGGGAGGGGAGGGGAGGGGAGGGGAGGGGAGGGGAGGGGAGGGGAGGGGAGGGGAGGGGAGGGGAGGGGAGGGGAGGGGAGGGGAGGGGAGGGGAGGGGAGGGGAGGGGAGGGGAGGGGAGGGGAGGGGAGGGGAGGGGAGGGGAGGGGAGGGAGAATAGTTACATGTATATGGGAAAGGGTAGGGAAGGGGGAATGGGATGGGGAGGGATAGGGGAGCTATGGTGTAGGGGACTCACCTCAAAGCGATGTAAAAATGCCTAGTGAAGAAAACAGGTGAATGAATTAATGAATAACAACTACATGTAGAGCATGTAAAGTGTATGTGTGGTATGTGTATGCACGTGTGTGCTTGCATGTGTGTTCAAGTAGTGTATATGTGCATGTGTGTGCACACTCTCACCAGTAGGTTGGGGAAGTCATCAAAAAGCGAAGACTCAAACAGACGGAGCTGTTCCAGACGTTCGTATAGCAGGAAATCAGGAAAGGTTATCTAGGGGGGATGTGGGTGTGGCCAGAACGGACCAATGTTGTGTCTTCATGGTCTACCTCATTCCCAACAAACCATGGCTTGTCTCCCAACAAGTTGGCAAACCCTTGTACCCACTCCTTGGCCACCTTCAGATAGCCTCCCCTCAGTGACTCCTGCACAGTGTTAGCAGGTGGGCGGGGCATGAAGATGTGCCATTACATGTGGTGCTTGATGGCATGACACAGATATGCACTTATGCTGCTTCATAGTATTCATTTAACACAATACACTTTAATTCTACCTACACATAAGCAGACCAAGCCTACGCCATATTGGCAGGAAAGGTAGAGGGTCAGCTGGTTTTAAACAACCACATACAATAGAGGGTCTGGCCATCACTCTGTACTTGACAGGAATGATGCTTCACATTGAGGGGGTTAGACCACACACATACATGCAGTAGATGAATTTAAATACACCAACAAATGTATCTATACACATGCACACACACACACACACACACACACACACACACACACACACACACACACACACACACACACACACACACACACACACACACACACACACACACACACACACACACACACACACACACACACACACACACACACACACACACACACACACACACACACACACTCACATCCTACCATGTTTGGGTTGTAACAGAAGTCCAAAACAAACCCATTCCTCAGATCCATGGCCTGGGGACAAGAGGTAGTGTGATGAAATGCCCCAGGCAAAAAAGCACACACACACACACCATACATGCACACATCACACACACCACATTATCACACAGGGAGGTGGTGTAGTGTCTACAGGGGACTCACCTCCTAGTGACGCACACACACCACACACACACACACACGCACACACCACACACACACACACCACACACACCACACACACACACACACACCACACACCACACACACACCACACACACACACCTCATTTTCCAGCATGTCCACCATGATCATCTCCTTCTCAGTCCTCCCACCTAGCCAGCATCACCATCACCATCACAGCATGATAAGGACAAGACTGATATGGAGTCACACTCACAAAGGCCATGCTTCCTTGCAATATAGCGCATTATCTGTTGAGTATGCAGAAAATGAATGACTGCATGGATGGTTCACACCACCACTACTGCATGGATGGTTCACACCACCACTACTGCATGGATGGTTCACACCACCACTACTGCATGGATGGTTCACACCACCACTACTGCATGGATGGTTCACACCACCACTACTGCATGGATGGTTCACACCACCACTACTGCATGGATGGTTCACACCACCACTACTGCATGGATGGTTCACACCACCACTACTGCATGGATGGTTCACACCACCACTACTGCATGGATGGTTCACACCACCACTACTGCATGGATGGTTCACACCACCACTACTGCATGGATGGTTCACACCACCACTACTGCATGGATGGTTCACACCACCACTACTGCATGGATGGTTCACACCACCACTACTGCATGGATGGTTCACACCACCACTACTGCATGGATGGTTCACACCACCACTACTGCATGGATGGTTCACACCACCACTACTGCATGGATGGTTCACACCACCACTACTGCATGGATGGTTCACACCACCACTACTGCATGGATGGTTCACACCACCACTACTGCATGGATGGTTCACACCACCACTACTGCATGGATGGTTCACACCACCACTACTGCATGGATGGTTCACACCACCACTACTGCATGGATGGTTCACACCACCACTACTGCATGGATGGTTCACACCACCACTACTGCATGGATGGTTCACACCACCACTACTGCATGGATGGTTCACACCACCACTACTGCATGGATGGTTCACACCACCACTACTGCATGGATGGTTCACACCACCACTACTGCATGGATGGTTCACACCACCACTACTGCATGGATGGTTCACACCACCACTACTGCATGGATGGTTCACACCACCACTACTGCATGGATGGTTCACACCACCACTACTGCATGGATGGTTCACACCACCACTACTGCATGGATGGTTCACACCACCACTACTGCATGGATGGTTCACACCACCACTACTCACTACCTTCTCCTAGATACTACTACTCCCCACCTCAATGTACCCCTCCTCATCTCTTACAGCCCCACCCTCCTCTTAAGGCCCCACCCTCCTCTTATGGCTCCACCCTCCTCTTATGGCCCCACCCTTCTCTTATGGCTCCACCCTCCTCTTATGGCCCCACCCTCCTCTTATGGCCCCACCCTTCTCTTATGGCTCCACCCTCCTCTTATAGCCCCACCCTCCTCTTTTGGCCCCACCCTAGCTCCACCCCCTCCACTCACAGCATTGCTCTGTGTGATGTTGACATCCCCATCAATGAGGTAAGGCAGCTGATGGAAGAGAAACCACACACATTACACCACCAGCCCACGCCTCATGCAACTACCTGTACATGCCAACTCATGACAGCCCCTCCCCCACATATTATTTTCTTGAAATACTTTTTTTTTTTTTGTTAGCTGACCAGTTGGTCAAATGTACATGTACATGTACATGCAATGTAAGGTGGCCTCAGAGCTATGCTAGTCAAGGGCACACACCATCACTGTAAGGGGGTAAGGGAACATCCCATATTGAGGGGGAGGGGCACTCACATTGGGTATGGTCAGACCCAGGGAAAACTTCACAGATGTCCACTGGTCCTCGTTGTAGTCAGGTGCTGTGTGGTGGTGGTGATGGTGATGGGATAGAAACATATAAGTACGCATCCCAAGAAATCAAATGATATAATTTGCACGACCTCAACTACATTACATCTGGGTACGAGACTATCACAATAGCAGACAGTTATTTGGTACTCACGTGGTCCCTCGCTGTAAAATACGTTTTCGAACTCCGTGTTCGTGTACTTGAGCAGCAGTCGTATTGGCTGCGCGAGCTAGGCGATCAGCGTGTGTATAGTAGTAACGATCACCAGCCGTGCTGCATGCAAGGGTTTCCTTACGTCACGGATATCCCAGTAGCCAAGCTTCACAGTCATCGGCACTGAAAATGGCGCACGTGGTCTATACGCCCACCTGCACCACCCCCGCATTAATAAAGGCAGTCCCACCTCGTCCCCAGACCCAATTTACGGAACATATGCACTTTGACCTTGCCTTTATTTCACGTGACTTCAATTCTAATGCACTTCATACACAGGCACTGCTTGAAGCTCAGTCTCGCGCTATCTACCTGGCTGCCATGCCGGCCCGCCAGGCCACCCTCGCTCCCTTTCTCCGTTAGGTTTAAATTGTTGCCGAGGTTTGCGTAATTATAAGCGCTTAACTGCCTTAAGCGCATAGATGTCATAGTGTCATGTAACATTCGATTTATGTAAAAGCAATTTCGTATATTGGTACCTTCCGGGCACACTAGCTGTTGATCCAATTGCAAGCTAGACTAGGAGCTAACATTAGTAACAACTCTTTGCATGGGGTTAGTTCCAAGGATGCTCTGCATGCCATGGCCATGGGAGAGACATGAGGAGTTATGGGGTTACCAGTGCTCCCTTAATGAACATGCAGCACCTGATTTGCTCTGGTCAGTCTGGTGGGGACCATGCAACAGTGGATGTGAAGGATATTCCCGTATATCAAGAGGAGCGACCATCCAGCAGGCCATCGACCATCGTTGAGAGCTTGCATAGCGTACTGAGCTTACATGAGGGGGCGGGGGTGCAAATAACATTGTAACTCGCAGACGATCGCGCAACTCGCAAGAACACACGCATACGATATACCGGTCCCTTGCGCGTGAATAAAACTTGGACATATAAACCTACGAAGTATACCGTTTGGGTGCAATATATTGCACCCAAACGGGTAGTGTGCTGTATTCTATCAAATATTCTACATGTAGAAATGCTTGTAAAAGTTACGTACAGTGCTACAAACGCCAATAATATTATGATCATAAATGCTGGGTCTATGAAATTCTAAAAAACAATGGCTTTCAATTTTCAGCTTTTTAACTCTTCATGCACGGATTGTTTAATGCTGATAGCAAGCAGCCACAAAATTATGTGGATACCCAAGGACCTTTCGTATAGAAAACGTGACTTTTAACTCTTTTAAGTCAAACTAATTTGTCCGAATACATGTGAACCGCGCGGCACCTTACGTAAATCGGGACCGATCTTACAAACCACTTGGAGTTATGAGGACAAACTTTGTATGCACTTAGGTACCATAGTGGGGTACCTAAAAAAATAAATTTGAACGCTTAGCATTGTTGCTTACGGGAACTAGAATTGAGAGATGTGATTTGAATCAAAGTTTGTTTACTTAATGCCACCCATTGTTTACATTTAATAACACTATTTTCATGTACAGAAGTGATGGCTGAATATGAAGATATAATTCCCTCACATATAGCCTTAATGGTTCAAATGTTACACGCAAAATAGTAAAAAAGTCATTTTTTACTGGTTGTTATTAGGGATCAATGGGGGTTTTTTCAGTGGTGACCTTTATTCTATTAATGTTAGGATGTCTGGAATAGTATGTTATATACAATCAAAATCTATGCACATATGAAATGGAAAGTATTCCAATAGAATAGAATGGCTGTTGTTAATTACATGTTGTCAGTTAAAACTTTGAAAGGCATTAAACAATATTAGAAACTGACATGTAAATTATAACCCAGGCATCATAACAAAAACCTAATACCATAGTACATAATACGCGATGTCATTATTCTTATTTTTAACTTCATAAATGCATTTATCAGTTGTCATCCATGAGCGGTCTTCATTTGTATGCCGTATGTTTTCATAACTTGAAGATTGGTGAATGGTGCTCCTTTCAGAATTCACTGCACTATAATCCAATCTGCCTATCTTCAGCATAATCCTTTGAAGTATTGCTTTTAGAATGTTGTGAAATAGAACTACACAAAGGCAAAGCAAAGCTACAATTACTCCTAAAGCTGTTGGAATGCAATTATTACTTTCTGGAGTGGAAAAGTATACAGCCAAAGAAGTAATGATAATGTTAGCATTAAGCACAGTCTCTGTTGCACTGATGATCCAACTCTTGTAAATAGCAAATCCAGAGAAAACAATTCCAGCATGAACGACTATGATCACTAAAAGAATCATTGTAGGCTGTTGAGAAAAATATGCTGACATAATGACAAGTGTTATTCAATAAATAAGCATTGCTCCAGTCCAGAAGCGGTACTGGTCCTTGTATGGTGCTTCATAGCTATCAACAAGTGGCTTTATCCTGTTAATCCAAGAGAATATCCTCCAATGAGACACCTTTATCAAATATGGTGTTAATAGAAGTAGTATAGTGTATGGTATAATGAAAAATATTGTGAAAAGACCAATGTGTTTTGGGCTAAGAAATAGCACATTTCCATCATACGTCCACACAAACTGAGAATGTTGTGCATCAGAAATATCCATACGAGTAAAACTGAATATCATCATTACAGTTCTAAGCATTTTGGAATAGAAAAGTAAAATAAGTGTTGCAATAACTGGAACAATGCGATACCGACACAGCCTGGAGATCTTGGATGATATCCTTCCAGCCATTATGATAACTCCTATAATTCCTGACACATATATTGAAAATAAAAACTGTAGCCATACTTTACCAATGCTGTCCATGTATTCATAAAAACATGTCTCAATTCCAAGATCTATGTTCAACCAGAAAATGAATGTAAACAGGAATTTATAACAGGAGGAAGGTAAATAAATATTTTCATTTAATCCAGTGATGAAAGCATACAAAATGAAACTATTTATAGTTCCATTGGTAACAGTAAAATTGAATACTAATAAAAAGCCCACCAATGCCACTCCCATGATGGCAAATGGGATCAAAAGCAGGAGGTGGTGGTTTTTACATTCCGAACCACACTGAGATGATCCAAACATCATACTTAGATTATCTTTACACTGTCCACATAAAATGCCTGAACGATTATATTTGCATTGTTTATCAGAATTCTGCAAGGTAACTGTAGTTAGACTATTGCAGTAGTTAGATGGGCAGTCATCTATAATTCCAATAACATTATGTGAGATGTTACCAATCCACTTTGCACCTGATGACCATGAAAAATACTGAGTACTGATATTGCATGTTAATCCATGACTGTGTAATAGTGCATTGCAATCACATGATAATGATGTTGTATTTTCTATTGAAAATCCAATTGGACATGGTAAGATAGTAATGCCAAATTCGATTTTATGCATGATGTCAGTCGCACTGTTAAATGATTCCTGAGTTGTCAAATAAAGTATAATTGTATTATTAATATTAAGATTCTTGATTGAAATATCGTAGCCTTCACAACGACTTGAAGTTCTGAATGTTGAAGCAATGGAGACGTTTTTGAGATCTAGGCTTATATACCAGGCATAGACAATTCCTGGAGTGATTCCAGATCTTTGTCCAAGAATGATAAGTGATTTGTTAACCTTTTCCCCCGGATATACCATCACATTTTTATGATCAGGATGTGAACAGGTCAATGGATACCCTTGGTTACAATAGCACACCGTTGTAGGGTCAGATGAAATTAGTGACATTGTGTTATCATGAGGGCCTATATCCATTGTCATATTAAATATCTTTCCTGAGGATTTGATGCATATGTTATGGTACTGATGTGGTACACGGCTA
This sequence comes from Spongilla lacustris, assembly GCA_949361645.1. Classification (NCBI taxonomy): domain Eukaryota; kingdom Metazoa; phylum Porifera; class Demospongiae; order Spongillida; family Spongillidae; genus Spongilla; species Spongilla lacustris. The sequence continues at coordinate 17,194,560 of OX442415.1, forward strand.
CAGTCCAAAGTACAGTGGTCAATGTTCCCTCCATACAGCACACTACCCGCATCTCCAGCATAGTTGCCTTCAAAATATATATGCACATCAAACTCCAAGCCATAAGTGACATTAAATTGGAAGAAACATTTACTTCGAATAAATGGTGAAGGAATACCACTTTGGACATATATAGCTCCCCCAGCAAGCGTAGCAACATTATTAATAAAAGATACATTGGATGAAGAAAAGAATAAAACAGAGGATTGTTGGTCAATAAAAAGTGCTCCACCATTTGTAGCAATATTATTGGCAAAAATAACAACAGCATGTTCTTTAATAACTAGTAAGGAAGATACTAGAAGCAAAGCTCCTCCAATTCTAGTCAAAACATTAGAAAAAAATACTTTTTCATTCAAAATAATTGATGAACGTATAGCAGTAGCACGAGAATAATTGAAATTACTATTTGTAATATAAACATCAACCAACTCACAGGACAGTTCTGTGTACATAAAATAAGAACTATCCATCAATAGCTGTACATGTACATGTATAAGATCATTGCTTTTACCTACTATTTCAAATCTTTTGTAAAGCCCTGAGTTACTATTAAAATTTTTAAAGTAACAGTTTGAAACACTAATATATATGTTTTCTATACCAGTTTTTATGAATAGAAATGTATTTGGTTTGTTTGATGAAATATCGTCCACAATGGTGGAGTTCTGAAGATAGATATACATATATATGAAATGAACACTATCCTCAGGAATACTAATATGTATAGAACCACCATATTCCTCAGCATAGTTGCATGCCAATGTTGAATTTTTAATCATAAGCTGGGATGTGTTTTTTTGCAAAGCTGATGAAGATAAAATATAGAAGTACAAGCTTCCATTACTGGACACTCCAGATTTACTGGTGACATTATGGATGGTAATATTCGAACCACTTATGGTTTCAAAATAAAAGTTGGCACCAAATTGTCCTTGATTTCTGTAAGACACTGTGTTATTGATTGTTACATGAACATGATTGTGAATTACTAGTGCTAGACCAGTTCCAGGAGTAGGAGTTGAACAGTATGGATAACACCCATCAACACCCAAACTTAACACTATGTATGATAGAAGCAGTTCATTACCTCCCAACAGATTAGGGTCTGAATATTCAAATTTGAGATAGACATTTCCGCCATTTATTGAACAACTTGTTAAATCATTACTAATGTATCTAGTGCTGTTGAATTGTTCATTATTGCACTTATTTGTGATGTTTGTTGCACGAAATATACTTTTAACAAATTGATTGTTTCCTATAAATGACGACCTTATTATTGAAGAGTGCCCCAGCACATTAACCCCCAGCAGACCATATCCTGTGCTGTTCTTTATGGTCACACCCTCAATCATGAGGCTAGAGATATTAGCAAGATGGATGCTGGCATTGAGTGAGGTCTGCGATGAATATATTCCACAGTTGATTATTGTAAGGTTTATTAACTGTAGATTTGTAACATTTGAAAAGGAGAATCCAGATTTACCAGAGCATTTAATGTTTGTCAGTGACTCCAAATAGGTGACAATACTATCATCATTGTATTGGCGAAAGTTGTATGTAACACTATCATCTGCTACTGAAGACTGAGTACAGCTGCTGTTGCCAATCAAAAACAACATGTCTACGTTTTCAATATTGAACAGCTCCTCAACATCAAAAAAATGTATCCCAGGTAAGAAGATGAAAGTAGTGTTTGATATGAAATACCTTGAGCTGCTTAGAACATATGTATTGATATCTAAACATGGGTTCCCATCATGAGGACATGAGCTGTTTGAGGTACCACGTGGTAATGCATAACATACATGTCCATTTTGTGGTATGCTGACAGCCTGGGAGAACAAAACGGTTATGCAGAAAATCAAAATATGCCAAAAGAGAGGCATTACTGTTTGAATGCTGTATTTTTGTTGTTGTTGCGAAGATGTGCTCAGAGTAAACTGTGTAACTGAAACCATTGACAGCTACCAGTGCCTGCAAATCAAACATCATGTTAACTCCACGATCTATGTTACCTTACCATCAACAGTGTGAACCTAATGAAACTGAAAATAATATTAATGTAATCTGTTCAGCAAATAAACTCATGCATGGGCAGATCAGGAACCTATAAGGCTTATACACTAGCCTGAGAGCATTCTTGCCCTCTTGGCATGACTCGAGATAGTAATCAACTAAATTTGACACAGGACATACAAAAGCGGTTTAGAGCACTAAGGTGGTTGTTACCGATAGGTCAACCACTACATGTAGACATGTTAACCTGCAAACAGCCAACACTTTAAAAAAACATAATCAATATAAAAAAGAGGTGTTTCAGACACAATAAGAACAAGCTTGACAATTACTTGAAACGGTGTATCATGCACTACAAAAAAAATATCATTATTACTATATGAACATAATGTTACTATATAATAGAAACGCTGCACAAGATCCACTTGACATATCTGAGTTAGACAGGTATGACTTTGGCCTCTCCCACTTTAGGACTGTGACTTTGTCCCTCTATGGCTTATTATTCCATCACATGATGTTTCATGCACAACACTATATTAAGCCAACTTGCCATGACATGCAGGGACATCACACATGCAAGACCCACTTGACGCATCTAAGAAGAGAGGGATGGATCCACCACTGGATGGGATGGTTTATAGACCCAGAAACTTATAAAAGTCCATATGGTCGCTCTTCTTTATTATTTTATGTATCAGACCATTTTATACATGTAGACGCTGGATCTACTGAGCAACTTGAAGCATGCCTCAGCAGAAATGAAAAGAACTCTAAATGCAATTTCTAAAACAATCTGATTTATTTATGCTCACTTCATGTATTTCTGTTCAAAACTGAGATTTGAAAAATCCTATGGCTATCCATGCAGCTCAATCTTTCATAAACATACACACAGAGACATGGCTGTCAAGGACCCATAAATGGAATATCTGGATGCATATAAGCACATCCATCACAAATAGTTTCTATTCTGATCTGGAATGAGACTTTGACTCAAAGCCTTTTACATTTTCAAAGATGCAAAACAGAAGCTCGGAGAATAAAATGCACAGAAGCAAATGTGCCACTTTGATATAATAAAAAAAGCTGTGTGTGCCCCACCCCCGCCCCATACTTCATTATACCTGAACACAAACCAATCTTCACATAGATTTGTTAACAGTGGCATTTGAAATCCATGACTAAATGGAATAATGAATTTAATTTAGTAAGCCGAGCTCAAGTGGCTTTGTGTAAACCAAAGTGATTATATGTGCCACATTGGGCCCACGTGTTGCATTGGAAGGATTCTGGCAACTTAATATAATGATGCTGGTGCAATGAATGCAAAATTGAGCAAAATGTATGTTAACTTACATTACATAACACAGCTTAAAAATAGCATATGTTTACAAGTAAAATTAGCACATGTTAATCAAGTAGTAATATGACTCATGCTATGATATTTAATAATGACGTTTTAAAAGTGGTACATTTAGCCAGACTGAGATCCACAGAAGCAGTGAAGTGACATGAAACAGCATGTGATGGAATAATAAGCCATTAAGGGACAACGTCATGGTCCTAAAGTGGGAGAAGCCAAAGCCATTCCTCTTGCTCATATGTGTCAAGTGGATCTTGTGTGATGTCCCTGTCATGGCAAGTTGGCTTATTAGTGTTGTGCATGGATGGAATAATAAGCCACAGTTGGTTGGTTTATTTGTATTGTGCCTGTAACACCCTGTCGTCAGTATAGTGAGTGTACTAAGGGACATGGTCATCGTCGCTCAGATATGTTAATCGGTTTCTGCATGAGCTTTTGTGTGTCAAAAGCATTTTTCAAAGATCACTATGAGTATGTTCTACTCCTATATAAAGCCAATTCCCTATCTCTGAATTATAATTAACCTCCTGAACTGATTATGCTTCCATCGTCGCGTGTATATCCTCATTTGGTCTTGCGTCTTTATCTGTTCTACAATTAATTTATAACAAGTAATTTTTCTATAGAAGTCTATCTATATGGTCACATCTCCAGTTTGTCCAGCGTGCGGGATCCGGATCCGACCGCTTGGATGCATGCAACTATACCATCAGCCAGCATGATACTCGGCGTGCATTGAAGGGCAACACGTTGCATGCAATGGACCTTTTGCCTTCTGACGTCACAAATTAATTGGTTGTGTTTGACACAACATAAGTCCTTATAGGAACTTCACGAAAAAACACAGCAAGTATGAAATTAATGATAAATGAATGCCTGACTATATTTCAAAACGAAGTACCTTCGCCAGCTACGGTGCAAATGTTACAGCTTTCACAAGTTACCAGAAGTTGCCCCCCAAAAAATCGAAAAGCGCGACTGCGCGTGTCTCTTCCGCAATGTTTCGCTGCATACAAATCCCTTACAGAGCTCCATCGTGAAATACAACAAAAATGAAACGTGTGGTAATCTACTTCTCAATAAAATTTTTAAAGGAAAAGCATGTAGGAGCTATGATGGTGAAGTTATGCCATTTTTTAAGTTGCCCCCCCCCCCCCCCCCCCCCCCCCCCCCCAAAAAAAAATTCATGCGTGACGTCAATGGAAACACCCCTCTTTCACTCAAGTTGTTCCAATTTTCTAAAAACCTAGCTTGTATAAGTTTTTTCTCTTTTTAAACATTTCCCCTCCTGTTGCCAAACACACACGATTTCCATGCTATATATCCGCCATCAAGATCGTAGGCAATTTTCATATGCTCCTCCATTTCGATCGGGTATTTACAGAGCCGCCGGTTGAGCAGTCTCCAAAGCGAATAATTTAAGAATGAAGCCTAATGTTTTAGTGGTACATTATTAGTTTTATACGCCATTGAATGCGAGGACCAGCTACCAGAGATCGCAATGGAACGCCTATATAATTATTGTACTATAATTATAATTATACTTGTAGAGGTTGAAACCCAACATGTCAACATGTAGGCGTGCGGTCGATCTAACATTAAATTGAAATGCATCGTTAGTCACAATGTAGCGCAGCTCACCTGACACGTGATTGGTGGTCTTGATAGTGGTCTGAAGTGTACACGTTATTATCCGCTGTGCCAATATGGTTTACTGCAATAAATGTAATTCGGAAGTTCCGAGACTATACAATGCTGGCAAATATACAATTGCAACAAACCATCAATCATTTTGTGTTATCTTTAATCTACAATACAATTTACAAATGGACCCCGAGAAACAAGTCAGGGCGGTGCTCGGATGGTGGGCACGGCTAATTACTATTCTCTGCACCCAAAAAACACTTACTTGCATTAATATATGTTGACAACTTACTCACGTTTACCTGACTTACCTCCCGACGAGATACAACTTCTTGGCTTAAGAGTTACTCCTCTTTAAAATTTGGGTGCCGTTCCCAAACCGTAAACTTCCGCGGAACTTTTTCGTTGTCTGGTAGCGCTAAAATAAAGTTAAACGGATTGGGGACCAGCAACAAAAAAGTCGGAGCACCGGACCAGGCAGACCAAGGATTATTATTTAAATAAGAATCACTGCTCTTGTAGCTAACTAGACAGTAACGGTATGCATGTTTTCATCTACAGGAAGGCCTCCACTTCCCTCCTCCGATGCACCCCACACCTCCACTCTCCGTCTCCCCTCCCCTCCTCTCCTGCCTCCCACCCCACACCTCGGGGTAGTGGCGGATCTAGGAATTTGTGAACGGGGAGGCGAGCGCGGAGCCCCATGCAGCCGACAATTCAACCGGTGGGTGGGGGGGGGTGTACTATCGCTGTCGACCGATTCACCCAGTGGTGAGGGGGGGGGGGGGGGGGGGGGGGGGGGAGGGTGCTGCCTACCGATTAAACCAGTGGGTCCAGACGTACGTCGCCTTCATTTTATAAACACTAGTCTTACTTATATCTTAATCATATTCATAGAGTGTTTCCTTTGCCCGCGCCAAGTACGCCTCTATGTAGATCCGCGCCTGCTGAGGAGTGTACGATGATAAGACCACACAAGATAGTGAATATTTAGATTATTATAATGTTCTCTTCTTATTAAGAAGAGAACATTATAATAATCTAAATATTCATCTGTATATCTTTGTTGTCAGGTGCTCCAGTTCTCCCCATAATTGTAGAAGGTGTGATGAAATCAGCTATTTTATACCACTTCATCATCAAAGGCTTCATATATTCCATTACAATCACTTCGAGTTTACGTGACTACGTGCACGTGTATGCTCTTACCGCGTCATTGCAATTAAAAGGGTGGGAACCTTACAATACATGTGTATACCTATTAAAAAAATTTACTCTTCTGCAAAGCTGACTTATCTCCCATAGAAAACTTACCATCTGATGATAGTTGCACAAAGATTTCACTGTAGCTAAACCTGCCGTCTTTCGTCTCAATAATTAATACCCTCCTGTCAAAACATGCTTTCTACACATGCGCAATAATTTTAAGGGATCCCTATACATATATACTCACCTGGTAGCAAATTTATGGGATGCCAAATCTTATCGAGAGTTACGTTAGTAAGGATTTGACCCCGATTATGAAGTCATTAAAAAACGGGACCCGCTTATTACGGGACTCTTATCAATCGGATAGCTTAGCTCTTTGTCATCGTCGAACAAGCAGTCCAAAACGAGCAGTTTCGCGTTTGTTTGATGTCATAAAACCGCGTGGTTGTGGAGAACAAAACGTTTGTTTAAACTCGTACCCAGTCCCACCGTATTTCTCGTTGTTGTTGTTGTTGTTCTTCTTGACCACGCATAACTCGAGATAGGAACACTTCTAAGAAATGAAAATCACACCAATAGCTTCAGAATTCATTGGCATTCTCGCTTCAGTGGTCAAAATGTATCGAGGTTACATTGTATATATCGGTGGTAAGTACACTACATGTACATGTAATCCAATGTGAACGGTCTGGGCACTACACCTATTAGTGGTAATTAACCTAGTGAAATTGGCACGTATCCGGTTTGGGCACTACCACTATTTACTCGAGCCAGAACTAACCGGTGAGGTCTTCACCGGAACCTCGAGCCTAAACTAAACTTTAAAAAGACAACGATACAACGAACATTCAGCGACCATGAAGAGTGCAGAACATCGGGACGATTCCATCGCTTCTCCTTCGGCGAAAAGAATGCGATTCCAAGAACGCACGACCGACAGCCAAACATGCTGCTGGAAAAAGTGCTACCGCAGGGGTAATAGCCTTGGAAAGCTACCAAACCAATAGGTACGCTCGAATTCAACTGGGTTTGATGTACATCAGTCAATTATGGTCTCCCCCCACACCCCCTAGTGCGGGCACAGAACGGGCATTTGGACGGGGATTGACTAGCCCCAGGGGAATTATTCATGATGTCGCATGGCGCAGGAAATTTTATGCGGGCGTCTCTTCTGCTGCTCCACATAGTATGTGGGGGATTTGAATGGCTAGAATGCCCAAGGGGTTGGGGATTTGAAAACCGCAATCTTCAAATCCCCACCTTTGCCCCATCTGTGCCCGCACTGGAGGGCCGGGACTGGAGTGGGAGACCATTGATAGGTGCATAAACTATAGCAGTAGAGGTCAGAATTCATTGTGTACGTGGGAAAACCTGTTAACCTTGCCCTGTCATCAATATATAAGAGGTCTGCCCAGGTCAATTAACAGTTTTAACATGGCTTCTATTTATACATGTACATGTACATGTAGGTATTTTGTAGATACATGATTTTATGAGTAATTGTAATCGTTCATTTTCTGTACCTTTTAGCTCTCCCTGTATGAACCAAACAAAGCATACTTAGGGAATATAAAGGTAGCCTAGTAGCATTCTGTTAAATGGGCTAAATGATGCCTTCTGCAAAATCCACCCATGGTTAGCACAAAAGGTCAGCTGTTTGTGAAGTTAGTGCAGGTGCTTTGCTTAACAAGGCTGCATAGAAAAAAATAGGTGATCTACATGATATTCGTGCTATTGATGCAATCAAAAATCACAGAACCTTTCTTTTGTGATGCCTCTTACAACCACATAGGGAAGCTTGGTACTCTAATGGTAGCTGTGTGTGTAATGGCAAACAAGATACCTGCATACCCTTATGTACCCTACTCCTCCCCTTATACCTACTACTACCCCTACCCCTCCCAATACCTATACCACTACCCTTACTATTACCCCTACTCCTCCCCTTACCTACCACCATGGGCGCCCCCAGCATTTCTGGAAGGGTGGGGCCAGGATAGGGTAAGGGGGCGCCATTTGACAGCCAAATATTACTATGGGGGTGTTGTATGCTTTAGGCCGATTCAGCGGGGGTGGGGGGGGAGGTGGAGGGCATGGCCCCCCCCTGGGGGCGCCCATGACCTACTCCCTACCCCTACTCCTCCCTTTACCTACTACTACCTCTATCCTCCCCTTACCTACTATTCCCCTGGTGCGTGGAGTGAGGTGACCTCAATGGTCACGTGTGTAATGATGAGGAATTCACTGATACACTACTGTCAGAGTATGAAACGTATCTACATGGATACTGTTCACAAGTTGAGTTGACACAGATCTCTTTAATTTACATAACACTGTAATAAAGGAAGAGATGGTGGATACTCCTGTTGCTGTCATGAGTATCAAGAGAGCCAGAGAGAGTAAATGTACTAATACTGAGTATAACATTGTTTATGTACTGAACAATATTATGGTTATGACATGTAGATATACATGATTACTATGAAATGACATATATTCCAAGTTCAGATCGTAGCTGAGTGATCAGTGTTTCTCTATGGTATCATAATTGCAATGTCAGAGGATGGTCCTTTTTGCATTTTAAAATGCAAAGTATTCTCTTTCCACTATTGGGGTATACATGTATACATGTAAGATTAATAGTGATGAAATGTCTGTTGCTATATATTAAGATGTACAGTTGTAGCATTGAAAGCATGAATAAAAAGCAATGAAACAAGTAAATAAAAACATTCTCTATGAGAAAGTTGGTGGTATATAGGATTTGAAGGCAATAGTGGTGTAAAAAGTAGGGAAACAAGGGTTGAATGATAAGGAAAAACGAAATAGTCCTTTATTTAGCCCAGCACACATTGTAGGACAATACATTGTTCATGCATGTGCTAAATATAGGACTATTTCGTTTTTCCTTATCATTCAACCCTCTTTTTACACCACTATTGCCTTCAAATCCTATATACCACCAACTTTCTCATAGAGAATGTTTTTATTTACTTGTACATTAAACATTGCAGCATGAGCAACACAAATGGAAATTGTAGCAATGTCTATACATGTACAACCACACATGTGTTTGTGCAGTGCAAATTGACCACATATGGTATACTCTTACCAGTTTGTCAATCCCCCTCACTCACATGCAGAATCGGTTGTCTTCACCAATATAAGGTACTATCTGTTACAGCAATAGTCATAATTACTGCGCATTCATTAATGAATAATCCATTTGCATTAAGTGTTCTGTGCTCCACCTAATTATGATTCGGTGGAACACAGAAGACAACTATACATAAAGTAAGCATGCCATGCCCAGTAAACGTTTGGCAAGGCCCCACAATTATTCGGCACCTTGTACAAAATTGTAGAGTCGTGTGTCAACCAAAAAGATTCAGCTCTAAGTTATACACAAATGTACAGATGGATGTCTTGGAATATTAATACATTCTATCCAAATAAGAAAACATGAATCAATCTTTTTCAATTTCAATTGAGCTAAATGCATGAGTTATATGCCTACTACACATTATCAGTTGCAGCACACAATCTTTAGAGAGCAGCAGCAATTAGTTTTCACAAACATTGACAGGAGGTTATAAATGAGCAATTTCTTTTTTTTTTACAGCCATTATTGAAGTCATCAATGAAGAAGGTATAGGTTTTCTTTGTGCCTCACATGGGTAAACATTTATTTATTTTTAAAACTACATTCTATCCAAATATTAAAACATGAATCAATCGTGTACAATAACACACGTTTTTCAATTGAGCTAAATGCATGACTTATATGCCTACCACACATTATCAGCTGCAGCACACAATCTTTAGAGAGCAGCAGCAATTAGTTTTCACAAACATTGACAGGAGGTTATAAATGAGCAATTTCTTTTTTTTTTACAGCCATTATTGAAGTCATCAATGAAGAAGGTATAGGTTTTCTTTGTGCCTCACATGGGTAAACATTTATTTATTTTTAAAACTACATTCTATCCAAATATGAAAACATGAATCAATCGTGTACAATAACACACGTTTTTCAATTGAGCTAAATGCATGACTTATATGCCTACCACACATTATCAGCTGCAGCACACAATCTTTAGAGAGCAGCAGCAATTAGTTTTCACAAACAATGACAGGAGGTTATAAATGAGCAATTTCTTTTTTTTTCACAGCCATTATTGAAGTCATCAATGAAGTAGGTATAGGTTTTCTTTGAGCCTCACATGGGTATGAGTCACCATTCTTCTAGACTTGACGTGAATGATATAAAGAATTCGAATAAGCAGAACAAAGCTAGCAAGTAGTAATAAAATTGAAACACACAAGGTGGAAAACACGTCATATATGATACAGTTGGCCCTTACGAAAAATGAAATTGCATTCAGTACTACTGCTAATATAAATCCACTCATGAGAATGAGGAAGGTGACAATAGTGGCATTGCATTTTTCTGATGTGTGGAAATGCAAAGTGGCGAGTGTAAGGCTGACAATAGTGACAACAAAGGCAGCGACGCCAAGAGGCCATATGAGCCATAATGTTATTTTCAATATGTGATTTGTATCCTTACTTCGTGCTATCCAACAAATTATGTTATCCTGACCATACGCCATTTTAATAAATGGCCATACAGAAATTAGAAGTGGTATCATTGTGTCTAACAACAGGTACAACCACATAAGACAGTTATACCTCCTTTTTTTCTCCTCACCGATCACTGCCAGACATCTTGGTGGACGTATCTGCAGAAGCAAATGGACGGCAATGCAGGTGATGTTTGTAAGTAGCGAAATGAGACAGTATTGATGAATAAAAGCGATTGCCGTGCATCCATCATTGAATCCTTTGCTGGTGCCTGTGAATAGCCTTAGCCACTGCAATGTCTCAATAAAACTATATAACATTAGGAAGAAGGTCAAAATCAACAGAAGAGTCTCAATATATCCAGTAAAACTGCTCTTTCTGCAATACAGGTATATTTGAAGTCCAAATGTTGCAGCCAATATAAGAAATGTTATGCATGATATTCCACAGTATGCATTGATGAGGTGTATTTCAGAAGCTGTCAAATTATTCACACCACTGGTATCTTTATGGAAAGAGAAACTGAGCCATTATGGCAATGAATCCTAATGTATCAATAAAGGTTAGGTTGTTGCCACAGATGTGTTATATATTCCAAACATTTTAATTTTATTTCTATGACATATTCATTGCATTAAACATCCTAGACCTACATTAACAGCCTTAAGCATAGATCTAGTGAAGTTGCTTGAAATTGATTGGGCAGTTTGTGTTCATAAGGCTATGTGAAAGTAACATGGCAATATGATGTATTAACTTTCACCGATGAAATGAGCAAAATCGAAAACAGCTAGACATTTTATTATTCTAATTCCTGGTCATATTTGTAATCCGCATCATTCCATTGGGAATACATGTATTCATAAATGAAAAGAAGGCATAATGCAACCATGCACAAAAATTAATTCTAAATGCAATATGAATACTGCATTTACTAAGGCACATATTAGTACTAACGATCACTAATAATATATTTCCCTCTCCAATGCACAAATAATATGTAATGGCATCAAAATGATGCCATTTGTACTGCCTCTTTCAAAGGGGATACGGTTTACAAAGAGGATACATCAACATATTTGAGACCTGCCTTGTTTTAATATATTTGGGGTACTGGTATTGCTAAGTTATGGATTTGGCAGAAACGTTGCAAGTTTTGCAATGTGCCCTTAAATTTTACTGACTTCACATACATGTATTATTAACAAGGCAATTAATGTACCCGATATGAACCCAGGAAACATCTTACTGCTGGATTGTGTAAGAGGCCAGCCTTGTATTTTATTCGATCACCCTGAACCTTGTTAATATATATGTCTATACATTTTCCTTTGTATATGAGAGAAATTGAGATATACATCCCAGAAGGGTTTTGAAACTGTATCATGCAGTAGAATGAAGATTTCAGCAAGTAAAATAATACCACATACCATTGGCATTCACCAGTGACCCCATCAGTATTACGAGCAGTGAAGTTAGCATCATCTAGGATGGTATATGTATGTGGTGAGGTCAGTACTAAAAACAAATCTGAATGTAGTGAATATAATCAGAATATATATGCAGTTGGCCACTCTAAAACCTCCGCACACAGTGTTTACCTTTACCACTTTTAAAAGTGATAATTCAATGGCTCTCGATTGCAAGGAGTGAAACAAATTAACTTATGAGTGTTGATTGTTCGTGTCCTGTGTATATGTTGTTGGACATATTCTTTAACAATACTCTTATAATCAAGTGTGCTGAACTGGGTTGGGTGTCCATCCCACTGGCAGTGGAGACCTATGGTTGCTCATGCAGCTTACTTACAGATTGGCCACAAGCCCCATGGCCAGCACAGCTTCTAACGTGCAGGAGGGTAAACCTAACTAGAGCAGATGTCATGGCCATCTTTAGCAGAGTATTCCAAGATCATTAACTAACCTTACATGGATAGTTATTATATGGTTCAATGTGTTTATAATAATTAATTATATATGGCAGACTGAGCGTTGTACTTGTGAGAGCAAATGCCAAGGCCATCCTTGCAAGATCTTTGCAGGGGGCAGACATACAGGTTCACACAATGGACTATTGAATGAATTCATTCTGTGTGTATTTGTAACGCATAAATAATCAAATTTAATAGGGCCTTGGACGCAGTTACACTGATGCATGGTAAAATAGGATTGCAGCGATACATGCTCACTTAGCAAGTCCAATCTCTGCCGAAGCATCCAAAAATTGCACGACACTTTCCTTTGTTGCTATTGTGACTCCTCCCATCATTAAGCATTATTCCATACTTAAACCACATTTAGCCTGCCCCTTATGCTTGAAAAATAACCATGCAGTTAATTCTGTTATCATCTTTCGCACAATTATTTATTTCAGTTGTTTTCTAAGCAGCCGAGCTAGCCTTTATCTATAAGTAGTTTGTTTACAAAAATACGTCGGACGTTGTGAGCACCTGCTTTTTATAACGGGACTATGACATGTATATACATTATTCAGTTTTGCATCAGCCAAAGATTACTGATCGATCTTCGCGCGGGCAGAGATTACATATGTATTTGGTTCGATCGCAGACTTGTGCATGTATATAATTATAATAGAGGGGCGTATATGGGTATCCGATTTTAATCGCGAGTTTATAGTTTTCTCGTGGAAAGATATTTCACGTTTTGCTTTAGCTTCATGTCGACCGTATTAAATCTCATAATTATCGTACACATGCTATAATAATGATATGAGGCTATGTAAAGATCAGCTTACCAGGTGGCTATAGTGTCCTGCCATATCTTCAACTGTGTGCCAACATATAATTGTGGAATCTATATATTGTCCGTCTCAGCCGGATAATAAGATAGTTGGGAAAAGCTATATTTGAAAAAACGAAACACCAAAATGGAGTCACATTGAAACTTATTAATAACTTGCAATTCAAAAAAAGTATTTTGGTTTGTGATTACCCCCAAAGACTGACGTGTAGCACCGTGAAATGTCTACTAAATGTTCTCAAACTCAGCAATAGTTTATTGAAACTGAAACGAAAAGTAGATATGAGTAACAACATTACTTTTGAACATGGATTTCAATTTTGAAGCTTTAGAGCTAAAAGAATCCGGAGTTACATGTGCTTGTAGATATTAAAAGCTCAAATAAGAGTGTCAGAGAAAATTTTATATCTTCGGTATCTAGTACTGTGTAGTACATCTTGGACCAACCTATTTACACAGGTTTATATGTGTATAAATTCGCATGAGTCTATTTCATCAAGATACAAATTAAAGCTCCAATTTAGCGGCATATGCATAAGTACTTGAGACGTCCGTATATACTATGAAATATTATTTACGTGTACGCTGCGGTGTGGTATCACTAAATCATGCACTGCAAAGAGCATGCAGCCATGCAGCGATGAAATAATGAAGAGGAAAGAGGCATCATAGCTAGTGGTATTATTTATAAGGTTACAATAATTGCTCTAGTCATATGGATACTGTACTGAGTGCACGTGGTATCGTTGTAATTTTCCACAGTCGCGATCGCGTCCCCCGATCGCAACGCTGTCAAATAGTTTACTCACCAGTTTCTCTGGCGGCCCTGCAAATCCAATATTGCAGTAAGGCAGGCTGTACGGCACTATAGGTACATGTACATTGATAACCACTCTCGCATGCTCTACCAGAGATATAGCCATCGCTAGAGTTCGTGCTGTTCTGTTTAAGCCTAACGGTAGGAAATTAATATGCGATAACCAGTTGCGCATATATTTACCCCGATAAACTAGTTACCATGGCAATTATCTATATCATTACGTTATTAGGGCGGTACCTTGGGCTAGTTATGAAAGTTATTGTTTGTGTCACGTGTGTTTGGCGTTACTGTCGAAGAGACGGTGTAGTTATAGTCTGTTAAACACAATATAGTTCGCTGCCGCGGCTCGTAAGGAAAATCCCTGAAGATGCTGTCCTTCTTTCAAAGTATTCTGGAATGGTTCAAGAGCCTCTTCTGGAAAGAGGAGATGGAAATTACACTGGTCGGTCTTCAAAATTCAGGGAAAACCTCATTTGTCAACGTGATAGCTGTAAGTGCTCCATATCAGTGTACTTAACGTTAGCCCTACTGTTGCACTCAACATTCTCCGCCTGCCGCACGCCCCCTTTCTCCCAACAGACGGGCCAATTCAGCGATGACATGATACCGACTGTGGGATTCAACATGCGGAAGGTATCCAAAGGCAACGCCACGATAAAGGTGAAGTGTCCGCCAAATGGGTCCACGCAACCGACCCTTTGCTCTACGTTGCAAAGTGCGCTCGAACTGTGACGTGTGTTGTGTTGTTGTGTGTGTGTGTGTGTGTGTGTGTGTGTGTGTGTGTGTGTGTGTGTGTGTGTGTGTGTGTTCGTTGCCATTAGCAGAAGGGTTTTTGAGGTCATCTTTACCGGTATGTAAGGTGTGTGTGAGTGTTGATGTGTGGTACACCGCGTGTGCACATTATGTGCATGTGTGCTGCTTGTTTGATATACTTTGTGGTGGTGTGTGTGTGTGTGTGTGTGTTAACATGCAGCTGTGGGACATAGGGGGCCAGCCCCGGTTCCGTACCATGTGGGAGCGCTACTGCAGGGGTGTGACGGCCATAGTGTACATGGTGGATGCTGCAGACCACGAGAAGCTGGAGACAGCAAAGACAGAGTTGCTCTCGCTGCTGGAGAAACCACAACTTGCAGGCATACCAGTGAGTGTAGTGTGTGTGTGTGTGTGTGTACATAATGTGTGGTGTATATGTGTGTGGTGTGTGTATGTTCAGTTGGTACATGTATGTGTACATAACGTACATAATGTATATTTTGTGTGTGGTGTGTATGTGTGGTATGTGTACATGTGTAGTGTGTAGTGTGTGTACATAGTGTGCTGTATGTGTGGCGTGTATGTGTACATAAGTGTGTATACATGTGTTGTGTGTGTGTGATGTACATGTATACATGTTGCATGTGTATGCTTCTGGTGTATGTCTGTGTACTTGTACATGTACATATGTATTTGTGTGTGGACAGAATGTGTTCATGACTTGTGTGTACATCAATTGGCTAACAGAATGTGTTCATGTCATACATGTATGCATAATAGCTATGCATGTATTGGAGGGTGTGAACTTGCATGTGTATTTTGGGCTGTGTGATGAGTTTCATTGTGTTGTAGGCATGCTGCCCCTGTATTCATTGACCAGTCATGATTGTGGATGGAATGGGGGAGGGGGTGTTTAGCAAGTGATGGCAGGGGTGATGTGCTTTGTGTGTGGGTTAATAAGTGGAGGAGGTGATCACCACTGGTGGGGGAAGGGAATGATATACTGTAGCCCCATGTATGGATGCCTGAAAGCCCATTGAACATTGCCTCTCTGTGTGTGTGTGTGTGTGTGTGTGTGTGTGTGTGTGTGTGTGTGTGTGTGTGTGTGTGTGTGTGTGTGTGTGTGTGTGTGTGTGTGTGTAGGTGCTGGTACTGGGCAACAAGGTGGACCTTCCTAATGCCTTGAAAGAAAAGGAACTAACTGAAAGATTGTGAGTTTTAATTTATGCTTTGTGCTTCTGTGGTTACGTCCCTGACTTCACTAGAGGGTTAACGACAGTAACTGACAGAGAACTGTGCTGTTACTCCATTTCCTGCAAGGAGAGAGAGAATATTGGTATGTTTGTGCAGGTGTGCATTTGTGTATTACATTTAACATAATTGTAGATTTGTGTTTTGTGTACATGTTTGTGTCTTGTCTGGCCATCACTTATCTGGTGCCATTGTGAAGGAAAGTCTGCCTGGATGATGCATGATATAAAGGAAGGGAATGTTTGTTACGATCATTTTGTCAGGTGTTCACCTTAAGGTAACTACTTGGTTTATAGTCATTAGTGGTGCTTGCTTTAGACCAAGGCTTTAGAGCAAGGCTTTGGACCCAAGGCTTTGGACCCAAAGGCTTTGGATCAAGGCCTTAGGTCCAAAGTCTTGGTCCAAAGCCTTGGGGGTCCAAAGCCTTGGGTCCAAAGCTTTAACCCAAGGTTTTTGGACCCAAGGCTTTGGACCCAAGGCCTGCTGCTGTTGTTTTTTGCTTGTGGCATGTTTGTAGTGCCTGACTGTGGCATTGAATTATGGCTAAAAATGTATGGCTAGTTTGGTTCCTGGTACCTGTAAGGCCATATATGGCTACATGTATCTGTAAGGCCATATTTATTGTGCTACTGGTACTCAATGTTCTTGTGTAGTTAAAGTGCCCTCATGCAAAACAATTATTCATATGTTTTGCAAAAATTATATCATTTCCTGCATGTTGCTTCTAGTTTACTTTATCAAGAATGAATTATTGTTAGGTAATACACACGTATTTTTGCTGTGGTGATGTGCTGTGCGTGAGCCCAACACATATCGAATTACTTTGGCATCATTATGAATGTAGCAAGACATGTTGTACGAAACACTTGTGCGAATTTGTAGGATGGCTGTATATTCTCCTAACTTTAGACTCAGATTGTTGTGTTTACAAGAAGTTTGTTATGTATCCATACACTTGTACATGTATGTTCATGGAATATTTTTAAAATATACACTAAGGACACTTCACCTTGGTATGTAATTATTCATATTGGGGTTAAGTGTGATTTGATTTAAACCAAAAAGTGTTCATTTTTGAAAATACCATTAGTGGATGTGGATGTACTTAGTACATATATATGTATGATGGAATGGTGTAGGTGGGGTGCAAAGTTAAATGATACATGCACACATCATGTAGTAATAGTATGGGTTGTAACGGTGCATTGTACTTGTCTGCCAAATATTGAAGGGTGTAAGGAAGGGTATCTCTCTGTAAGGAAGGGTAGCTCTGTAAGGAAGGGTAGCTCTGTAAGGAAGGGTAGCTCTGTAAGGAAGGGTAGCTCTATAAGGAAGGGTAGCTCTGTAAGGAAGGGTAGCTCTGTAAGGAAGGGTAGCTCTGTAAGGAAGGGTAGCTCTGTAAGGAAGGGTAGCTCTGTAAGGAAGGGTAGCTCTGTAAGGAAGGGTAGCTCTATAAGGAAGGGTAGCTCTGTAAGGAAGGGTAGCTCTCTGTAAGGAAGGGTAGCTCTCTGTAAGGAAGGGTAGCTCTCTGTAAGGAAGGGTAGCTCTCTGTAAGGAAGGGTAGCCCTGGATGCTTGCATGATAACAATATACTTGGTAGTATCATTGTGCACATACATGTATTGTGTGCTAGGCACTGGATAAATTGGTATATAGTACATTTTCCTGCAATCTCTCTATTGTTTGCTAACAAAAATATTTTACCTTACGTAAATAGGATGGTTTTGTTTTGCTTGTGCTGCTACATGTATGCACCTGGTCCATTGACAGTAATCAATACATGTACATGATTACATATGCCCCCATACGTGTACGTGTACATGTATCTCCATAGCTATGGCCACCATAGCTATGACCCCATATCTCCATAGCTACATGTATGCCCCCCCCCCCCCCCCCCCCATACCTTGGTAGCTGCCCTGCTCACAGTGTGCTTTAGTATTTCATTGCAATTGTGAAGTGTAAAGGGCATCCCCCCATCACAAGGGATGACAAAATTACACACACCACAAAAGTAGTACAGGAAATTTCTGTTTGCAAGGGTTGCCAAAACTGATAATAACACAAGTAAATCAAAAACATCTCTCGAGAAAGTGATTGGTGGGATGTAAGATTGGTGGTGCAAAAAAACAAGGAAACAAGGTACAGCATGTTAAAGTGAGGTTTGGTACCTACATGTACATGTATAACAGTCCTACATTTGCAAATAGGCTTCTTCATTTGCAAATTTAGGGCTGTGAGTTGTAAGGATCCTACCAAACCTCTATTTAACATACTGTACCTTGTTTCCTTGTTTTTAGCACCACCAATCCTACATATCACCAATCATTTTCTGGAAAGAAAAGTTTTTGATTTACTTTTTCTCCTAATTGCAATGTATTTTGTTCTCTGCCAGGAGTGTTAAATATATGGCTTAGTGTATTTGTTGCAATGTAGAGATCCGTGCAGCTCTTTGTATATTATTGGTAGGCCTACTTTTGTTCTTTGGATATGTTAAACGAGTTCTCCTTGTTTTACGAGCTGTTCTGTTTGGCTTTGGTTACCTTTGCTGAAATAGAACTGTATTGCCCGTTGTATTGTCCGTTGTATCTCTCAAGGTAGGCATACACGGGGTGACTTCCTGCCGACTTGTCGCATGCAACTTGAATGAATATGTGCAAAAGTTCTGTAATTGTTTAGTTTACTGATGGGTTGTGGAACATTTGTCCATATTCATTTGAGTTGCATGCAACAAATCGACTAAAAGTCTCCCCGTGTATGCCGACATGTCTGCAGCTGCGTACATGTATGTTAATTGTGCATAGCCTGGTAACAGTAAATTAAGATGCTTGTGTGACATCATATTGCGTACTGGTAGACAACTGAGAATTTCCACCAATAATGAATTTGCACCTGCTTTTTTGACGGCACTTCATCACCAGCTAACAATTCTACATGTTATGTGTATGAAAAGATACGTTAGGAATTAAAATGCTACAGTTTGTAGCTAATTTAGTCTTCGCATGACATTCCTGTTGTGAGTTACACGTGATAAAAGCAAGGTCGAGAAGAACAAAAATCAAATGGCCGAATTTAGGTGCCGACTTGTCACTCCATGCAAATGGCACTGTTTGGCTAAGCTCACGTTATATGTGCATATCTGTCATGTTTGTGATGGATTATATGCGAGCCGGTGAGTAAAGGCAACGCTTTGTTACCGTTTTAAAACGCTTGATCAAAAACCAAACTAAAAAAATAGGATTTGGGCTGTATTATGAATAAATCCTGTGACCAATGTTTTTACAAGAGTGCTGAAAATTTCTTCGTTGCTATTGAACTATAAGGCAAAGGTGGTCAGTTTGAGGGCCTTCAGACTGTTTTGAGAACAAGAAAGAATATGTTTGCGCTTTTCTTATTTCCAGAGCCATTCTTCTCTTTCATTGCATCTTGGGTTAGCCCAACTTTCAAATGGGAACGGTTTTAAAGTGAATCATAGCAATACTTTTAGAATTTACCTGTGGAGTGCCCCCACCTTAGCAGTTACCTGTGGAGTGCCCCACCTTAGCAGTTACCTGTGGAGTGCCCCACCTTAGCAGTTACCTGTGGAGTGCCCCACCTTAGCAGTTACCTGTGGAGTGCCCCACCTTAGCAGTTACCTGTGGAGTGCCCCACCTTAGCAGTTACCTGTGGAGTGCCCCACCTTAGCAGTTACCTGTGGAGTGCCCCACCTTAGCAGCTATACGGATCAGTCATGAAACTGATAAAACTTAATAACGAGTGCCAAACTACTGTTACCATGGTGATGTGTCCAACCTAATGTGTGGGGTGCAAAGTTGCTACTCCTGACATTTTGCATGCTAACATACAGTGTAGAATCAAACTGAGCTGTGAGAAGCATGAAAACATACCCCTGAGTTTTGATGTAGAGCAGCTGTAAAGGTAACATTGTGTTGCTAGGCAATATAATGCACACTGCAAAAGCTATAGTCCTTCTACTATTGTACTGGTCACTATCATAATAATAATAAATTAACATTGATTTTATACAATAAACCTACATGCAACACCAAAATCAAATCCTACAAGTGTATACCACTACATTATGTAACTTTCCGAACCATCTACATGTATACTCCATCTTTATTATGTGTGTATATGATAGTATATCACCTGTTGCTTTATTGCATGGCTTGTATAGTTTTAGCTGTTTGTTCCATCATCACTTCGTGTTTGTAGTCGTATTTGGAAAGGCCAAAAAACTTTAGTGAATTTCATTTGGTGTTCCTAGGCTAATTGTTGTGTCTCTGCAAAGGGTGGTTACTAAGTGCAGTAATAACTGGTCCACAGCAACACCCTTATCCATTATCCTAGGGTGGAAGCCTTATCACAATGCTTATTACAATGTACATGTAGTGTGGGAGAAGGTCCATGTGTAGTGTGGGAGAGGGTCCATGTGTAGTGTGGGAGAGGGTCCATGTGTAGTGTGGGAGAAGGTCAATGTGTAGTGTGGGAGAGGGTCCATGTGTAGTGTGGGAGAGGGTCAATGTGTAGTGTGGGAGAAGGTCAATGTGTAGTGTGGGAGAGGTCCATGTGTAGTGTGGGAGAAGGTCCATGTGTAGTGTGGGAGAGGGTCCATGTGTAGTGTGGGAGAGGGTCAATGTGTAGTGTGGGAGAGGGTCAATGTGTAGTGTGGGAGAAGGTCCATGTGTAGTGTGGGAGAAGGTCCATGTGTAGTGTGGGAGAGGGTCCATGTGTAGTGTGGGAGAGGGTCAATGTGTAGTGTGGGAGAGGGTCAATGTGTAGTGTGGGAGAAGGTCCATGTGTAGTGTGGGAGAGGGTCCATGTGTAGTGTGGGAGAGGGTCAATGTGTAGTGTGGGAGAAGGTCCATGTGTAGTGTGGGAGAGGGTCAATGTGTAGTGTGGGAGAAGGTCCATGTGTAGTGTGGGAGAGGGTCCATGTGTAGTGTGGGAGAGGGTCAATGTGTAGTGTGGGAGAGGGTCAATGTGTAGTGTGGGAGAGGGTCAATGTGTAGTGTGGGAGAGGGTCAATGTGTAGTGTGGGAGAGGGTCAATGTGTAGTGTGGGAGAGGGTCAATGTGTAGTGTGGGAGAGGGTCAATGTGTAGTGTGGGTCAATGTGTAGTGTGGGTCAATGTGTAGTGTGGGAGAGGGTCAATGTGTAGTGTGGGTCAATGTGTAGTGTGGGAGAGGGTCAATGTGTAGTGTGGGAGAGGGTCCATGTGTAGTGTGGGAGAAGGTCCATGTGTAGTGTGGGAGAAGGTCAATGTGTAGTGTGGGAGAGGGTCAATGTGTAGTGTGGGAGAGGGTCCATGTGTAGTGTGGGAGAGGGTCAATGTGTAGTGTGGGAGAGGGTCCATGTGTAGTGTGGGAGAGGGTCAATGTGTAGTGTGGGAGAGGGTCTATGTGTAGTGTGGGAGAGGGTCAATGTGTAGTGTGGGAGAGGGTCCATGTGTAGTGTGGGAGAAGGTCAATGTGTAGTGTGGGAGAGGGTTCATGTGTAGTGTGGGAGAGGGTCAATGTGTAGTGTGGGAGAAGGTCAATGTGTAGTGTGGGAGAAGGTCAATGTGTAGTGTGGGAGAGGGTCCATGTGTAGTGTGGGAGAGGGTCAATGTGTAGTGTGGGAGAAGGTCAATGTGTAGTGTGGGAGAAGGTCCATGTGTAGTGTGGGAGAGGGTCAATGTGTAGTGTGGGAGAGGGTCCATGTGTAGTGTGGGAGAGGGTCAATGTGTAGTGTGGGAGAAGGTCCATGTGTAGTGTGGGAGAAGGTCAATGTGTAGTGTGGGAGAGGGTCCATGTGTAATGTGGGAGAGGGTCAATGTGTAGTGTGGGAGAAGGTCCATGTGTAGTGTGGGAGAGGGTCAATGTGTAGTGTGGGAGAGGGTCAATGTGTAGTGTGGGAGAAGGTCCATGTGTAGTGTGGGAGAGGGTCAATGTGTAGTGTGGGAGAGGGTCAATGTGTAGTGTGGGAGAGGGTCAATGTGTAGTGTGGGAGAGGGTCAATGTGTAGTGTGGGGAGAGGGTCAATGTGTAGTGTGGGAGAAGGTCCATGTGTAATGTGGGAGAGGGTCAATGTGTAGTGTGGGAGAGGGTCAATGTGTAGTGTGGGAGAGGGTCAATGTGTAGTATGCAAGAAGGTCCCACTGTAGTTTGGGGTGTGGGTATGTTTGCAAAGTTGTGTCATCTGTTTGTAGCAACGCACCAAACTATTTATCCTAAGCATTTGTGATGTCAACAATTTCCTGACTTGTTTGCAATCAAATACAATGTATTTCTAAAATTTCATCATACATGTATTAATGAATTGTGATGTGAAAGTGTAGATAATTGATAAGTATATGTACACTAGCAGGGTTCGAAATACCGGGTGCCGCACCTGCGCCACGCAGGTGCTTTTTTCAGTACGCAGGTAGCCCGATACTGATACAGGTCTGCACTTGGTGCAGGTGAAATTTACACATGTAGTGATCATGTATGCTTGCAGCATAAACAAAATGCACGCGCGTATTAAGCAATTAGTTATGTGGCGTGGTTTATGATATGCACGCGCGTAACTAAGTAAGTAGTTATGTGGCATACGCGCGTAACTAAGTAATCAGTTACGTGACTTGGTTTATGATATGCACGCATGCATAGCACAAGTGAGTACCTGCAAGACTTGCGAGTGCTGTCTCGTTCGCGCATTTATATGCACACGACCGACGCTAGCTGCAAGTGCTATTATTAGTGCATGTTCAGTTTACTGTGTTCTTACTCGTGGGCGGTACTGTACATGTAGGCGTTCCTCGCATCCTAAAACTTGGAACTTGAATAATGTAGCACTAAAACATTTAGTTTGAATCATTTAAAATTGGCTTTCAAGATCGTTCAACAATCTACGAACTTGGCGGAGAGTATAGTAGAAGTTAGAAATCATGTGTATTAGGCAACATGAGGTGAAATTGCAAAGTTTTTTGGGACAGTGAGGGGCGTATCCCAACCAGGCATATGCAGCACTTAAATAGCACACTGGTGTTGTTTTTTGCTGCCATCTTGCAACCTTTAATTTGCTACATGAATATTAATTGTTCTTTTTCAATTTAACATACAACAATGTATCAGTCCAAATGTGTGCAGGTAGACAAGCCATGGTGCAGGTGGGATAGTTATGTCATCTGCACCATGTGCAGGTGCTTTTATAAAAGTATTTCGATCCCTGACTAGCCTTACCCCGTGTGAAAAATCGTGGAAGTGATTCTATAAGAAGTGCAGAATGTTTTTACAGTAATCTACCATATATGATTACTACGCAACCTATTTAATAGCCCGCGCACGCAATGAAATACATGTACATGCACTACTTCCGGTCTGTACGATAAGCATGAACACCGGTCAATTGCCATTGGTCATTGCTATGTACTTTTGTGTGGGAGTGGTCGTTTCTATTGGTTGCTAGGTACGCGTTGCTAGTTATGTTCAAAACCACAAGTGTAGAGGCTAGGCGGAGTTTATATATAGGTGGTTACGCGGACAGACGTACGGACGTTGGAAATTATAGTATCAGATGTAGGTATACATGTACATGTAGGTATACATGTAGGTAATAGACAAGTCCACCTCTTCAGTAGAGGGGGTAAAAAAAAGGACCTAATTAAATTAGTGTGCTCCTTTTTAGTGTCTCATTAACTATTTTGTTATTTCCGTTCAAGAATGAAATGTTTCTCTCAGCGGGGGGGGGGTACACTGTACATGTACATGTAGTGCACATCTCATTGGCAATGGCATGTAAAACATCTTCCCCACTCCCCTGGATTAAAATGGAAGTGCTCTACTATTAATAGCAGGGCTCTCTCTATGTTGGTAAGGTGTGTATAAATGTGCTCTGATGATTAGTTGGGGTGGTGATGATTAGAAGGCTGATGGTGGGTTGGCGTGTTGTCTTTGTGGGTGGGTCTCTGGCAGGGTACCACATGTGTTGGCTTCATGTGCTGCCATGTGTCTGCCACCTTCGTGCTGATATGGGGGGGGGGGGGGGGGGAGCAGAGTGCTGCTGCTGCTGTGGTTAAGGTCTGGGGCAGCTTGTCTGGTGGTGCATGTCAGGTGCAATGGAAGGCCCCTTAGAGGGGGGGGGGGGGGGGGGGGGGGGCCACAAACATTTTTTGTACTAGCTCCTGTACATTGTACATGTAGTGCCATGGGGACACACCCTACATGGGGACCCTACAAAGTGATTAAAGGTGTGTGCACATGGCCCCATGTAAGGGGTGTGCACATGGCCCCATGTATAGTGTGGTTCACAGCTGCCAAGTGTTTCAAAAGCAGTCCTACAGCACTCCCTGTGTGCCATTCTAGTTCTCCTATGTGTGTGGTCACGGTGGTTTGGCAAGGTACATGTGCGTGACATGAGCACCACTTACGTGTAAAAGGTTGTCTCTGATTGATCCCTCCCTCCCTTCCCCTCTCCCCAAACAAAAATCTATCTAAATTGATGATAGCATGCACGTGTAGGCGTAGAGTATGTCTGGCGGAGGGGCTTGGCCCATTCCACCAAGTATATTTATCTGTGTATGCACTTACATTAGGCTAAAATAATACTCTACACCTACATGTATGGTACCTTTTATTTGTAGGCATTAGCATGCATATGGAACCAGTTTGGTATACACATTCTTCAGGTTATTTGTTTCCCCCGTGAGACTCACTTACTATGCTAATAGTTGTTTATCCTTCCCCACCCCGCCCTATCATGTTGTGGAGAATTACCGTGTGGTGTTGGAGAGTAATTAGTTAACTGTACGAGCGTATGCAAAGCACCATCCCATGGTCTGTGCTGATGTGCGTGCTGCATTGAGACTTGGTACAGGAACACGCACTATGGCTAGCTGTACACACCATGTATGGCTAGCTGTACACACCATGTAGGGCTAGCTGTACACACCATGTAGGGCTAGCTGTACACACCATGTAGGGCTAGCTGTACACACCATGTAGGGCTAGCTGTACACACCATGTAGGGCTAGCTGTACACACCATGTAGGGCTAGCTGTACACACCATACGTAAGCCATAGTCATGCACACCCACTGTAAGGGGTCTGTTATCGACCAAGTCACTTAGCCCCTCAACATCCCACTATGAGGGGTCCTTTATACAAGAAAATCGTTAATTTATAATACAAGTAGTTTGAATATATTGCTGTCTGAAATCATCAGATACGTGTAGTTAGTGTATCACTGGTTCCAGACGAAGCTCTGGGGAGGAGGGGAAATTACATCTTTCTCTAAATTGTCATGTACTGTTACATGTACATATATGTGCATGTGTTTGTTGGTTTGTGTGTACATGTACTGTACATGTATGTCTGCGTGTTTCTTTGTGTTGTGTTTTGTGTGTACGTCTGGGCTGTTGAGATCTGAGCACAGCAAGTGTGGTACTGTGCAGTGTACACATGCACGCACATGCACATGGTAATCCTTGCTTAGTAAACACGCTATACATGTACCTATGCACTTCATATATTTATATGCAATGGAATGAATGCTCAGCCCTAGTCTGCAGTGTATATACATGTGTACTAATAGATTGCTGTTGATAGAATTAATCACACTTGACTGTTGCTGAATGGCTGCATTCTGATGTGTGTGTGTAGATACCTTATCTTGTGGTGGGCGTATAGTTGTTTGCATTCATGGGTGGAGTGTCCGTGAGATATCGTCAGAAATGTTTGATGTGACATGTAAATGAAGCCATGGTTACCATTAATTGTAAACATGGAAGCTGTGCATTCACATGCTGCATGTGCTCTGTTGTCTTAGCATTCCGTACTGATGGCCTCGGGGGTTGTTGTGTACACACAAGTGCATCACTATAAAATATTTTGAAAGCTTGTCTAGGGGTCTTTGTACCTGGCCATCTTAAAATGAAACAGAACATCCAATTCCTAAACTATGTTACATGTTTTTCATTTCCCCGACGACTATCCAGGGGCCCTTCCATATGTGATGTGTACCCACCTACTCATAAGTGTACCCACCTGCTCATGTGTGTACCCACCTGCTCATGTGTGTACCCACCTGCTCATGTGTGTACCCACCTGCTCATGTGTGTACCCACCTGCTCATGTGTGTACCCACCAGCTCATAGCACTTACATGTAAGACTTAAGTTTGAATGCACAGGGAATAAAGCATGGGCGTACGCAAGGGGGGGGGGGGGGGGGGGGGGGGGGGATTGATGGGTTCGAACGACCCCCCCCCCCCCCCCCCCTCCCCAAAATGAGATCACCAGTTTTTACTATTTGTTGATTACTCCACTTGAATTTACTTTATGCGGACACACACACACCCCCCCCCCCCCCCCCCTCGTTGAATCGGCCGAATCATGTAATCCACATTTTGCATGGCAAAAGGTCACCCCCCTTCCCCTTTCCTGAAAGCTGTGTACGCCCAAATAAAGCCAAACGTGTGCACTGTTATTAAAGCTAATATTTGGCTGCTTGAGCCCCCCACCCCATGCCCCTGGGTGTTGTACGGTATCAGTGGAATGTGCATGCGTGCACATGGTAACCAAGTCTGTCCTGGGAGAGGCCCGGGTGGAGGATGACTACCATGTGTACATACAGGGTGTAGCCATCTCTGGCAGGGCAGATGACAACTGTCAGTGAACGCTAAAGTTTGAATTTGAATTTGCAAAAATGAGACTTTCCTCACTTATAAGCACTTAGTAAACATGCTAATACCTATGTACTTTATATATTTATATGCAATGGAATGAATGCTCAGCCCTAGTCTGCTGTGTACATACATGTGTACTAATAGATTGCTGTTGATAGAATTAATCACACTTGACTGTTGCTGAATGGCTGCATTCTGATGTGTGTAGATTACCTTATCTCTCTTGTGATGTGTGATCTACCTGTATGTGTAGTATTTGTACATGTAAGAAGCTCTTCTATCATCTGTCTGCATTTCCTCTTCAGAGACCACACTCCAATGGCTTATCCAGACAGCCAAGAACAGAAGGTCTTGAGCGATTTCATCTGATGTTGATGTGCTTTTTTTCGGGAGGATCGATTTTCTGAGTGGATTGCGTAGGTCATAGATCGGTGATATTTCTGTTTTTTTTTTTTTTTTTTTCTTTTTCTTTTTTCTATACGGCTCCCCTTGTCTTGTGTACACGTGGTCATGTTGTGTCTGTATATATTGTAAAAAATTTTTTTGGATTCGCGAGCTCTCACGTGACATTGCAAGTCTGTCGTTATATAAGATGTCGTGCACTTTCCGAGCGGCACAATGTATTCTACAGCACAAGAGAGCAGCAGCGGCAGGCCTAATAGTACTACCATGGCCTCGTCGAGCGGTTCAGATTCATTGGCGCCGGAGATGGACGGAGACACCCGGAGCATAGCCGCGTACAGCAGCGACACGTTCTCGCTGTACAGCTTCAACTCCGTGAGCAGTTACTCCACGTGCACGACCATGACCATCTCGAAGGACTGCAGGAACGTAATGAGCGACAAGGACAAGTGCATCTACAACATGTTGGGATCCTCCTCGTCCCCCGTTGGAAAGGCACGTCCGTACCTCGCTGCTTTGTTTCTGTTTTATTGTTATTTTTTGCATTGTGCATTTACGTGTGTTTGTATTCTCATCGCCTTCCTCCGCCTCTTCAGCCGTCCTACATGGAATTGGGGTTGCATCGAGACTGGCAGAAACGAGATGTGATGTGGAAAACAGGTATCCGTCGATCAATAATTTTAAAAAGAAAAGAAAAGTAAATCATTTAATTTAATTAAAATAGCTCAAAAACGACCCATTGAACCAGCGGTAATATAATGCTTATACTGTTATAGCTAGCGCGATGTGTGTGTGTGTGTGTGTGTGTGTGTGTGTGTGTGTGTGTGTGTGTGTGTGTGTGTGTGTGTGTGTGTGTGTGTGTGTGTGTGTGTGTGTGTGTGTGTGTGTGTGTGTGTGTGTGTGTGTGTGTGTGTGTGTGTGTGTGCGTGTGCGTGTGCGTGTGCGTGTGCGTGTGTGTGTGTGTGCATGTACAATTTGAATTTATAAACGCATCGCACACGCTTCCACTGAGATATATAGCCTGATTCTTATTTTAAAAAATTCTCCATTGCGCAGGACCGAACCCATCCTGGTATTCGAAATGGAACAAGAGGCTGTTCGTCTTGAAAGGTAGAGCAGCATACGATGACCAGCATATACATGAACTAATCGTGTGACCAATTACGCCATAACTCGATTCGCACAGGAAACTTCCTGTATTATTTTGGCTATCGTAAGGTGCGGAGTGAATATATTGAGGAATCGTCACAACATTTTACACGCTTTGTTCACATGCACCACCACCTCCTCCCCGCCCCATTATTTAGACGCAGACCTCCATGTACATGGATATGGACGCTCCAGTTTTGGGCGCAATCTATTTGAAAAGTACGTTCACTTGCACACCTCATCGGTATAAAGACGCAAGCGATTCATATATATATATATATATATCATCTCCAACGACTCACACACACACACACACACACACACACACACACACACACACACACACGCAGACGCCGTGATCGAGAAGGTTTCTTTAGCCTTCGCCAAGCAAGCTTTGCGGATCACTCCCCCCGTGCCCAGGAGGCGGAGCTGGGAGGACGCCAAGGACGGGTCTGGGGTATTCTTCCTCAGATTCAAGGATAGCACGACGAGAGATGAGGCAAGGCGCACGTGACACATGCACATCTATCAGCTGTTACACGCAACGATTTTTACACCAATAGTGGTACGAAGACCTGCAACAAGTGTCCTTTGGGAACGAGTTCCCTTTGGAGCAGCCGCCCCTCATTACACAAGGCATGAAGTTCATCACGTACAAAGTATAACGGCTGATCACAGCAGACATGCAACTTTTCAACCATTTTGTTTGTGACTTGTTTTCTTTTGTTGCTGCAACATTTTATTTATGACACACCCCATCCTAAATTCAAGACAGCCTTCCGGACTCCATGCAACTCCAAAAGTCAAACAGTTGTCGCTAAATATCTTGGTATAAGAAGCCATACATGCATGCACACATACACACATAAGCGATGCCTTCAAAGTGCAGCAGTTGCATGTAGATGTAGTGGCTATGCGGCCCTTATAATGAATGACACCAAACAAACACACACGTCTGCAATTAAAGTTGACCACCAACACAAGCTATTGTCCACAACCTTTTGAGAGAAGACCCACAGGACGTTGTCATGGGAGACGATGCAGCTGCAGCAGCTTCATTTGACGCCCAGAGACTTGCGATGCCTCGCTCTGGAACCAATCCTTACAAGTCTGCAACGATCTTTAGTCCTCGAGTACGGGGATCGGGACACCGAAAAGGAGAAATTGAAGGACTCTTTGAATTTCGTCTTCGCAGATACTGCTGTTGGTGTTCTAACGACATCTGTATCTTTTACACACGTGTTTCTTCTTTCATCGTTCCCGACAACTGTACCATCACAAACACTCGTCAAATTAATACTGCCGACTTCTGTGTGGGCGGGCAAGGGAGAAGCCTTAGGCGTGGAGACCCCACCCCCGCAGCCATCTGGGGGCGTGGCCACACTGATACCACTTCCTGGGGAATGGGACACATCGCGAGGGGCGGTGGGGGAGTGGGGGGCAGAGGAGCCAGCCATTGGTGAGGACAGCATGACGGCCGACCACCTCTTTCTCCTCCTCTTGCCAAGACACACCATCTCCATCGACAATGGACGCATGGCCCTCCCACTGATTGCATCTGACCTGCTCATTCCCTCCTCCCCATCCACATCCTGAGAGCCTAGAAATAAAGTGAAACAAAGGAGAGGGATCACAAACAGTACTGAGGTAGGCAGACCAAGGCCCCCCCCCCCCCCCCACCATGTAACATGTGTACAGTACTGAGGTAGGCAGACCAAGGGCCCCCCCCCACCATGTAACATGTGTACAGTACTGAGGTAGGCAGACCAAGGGCCCCCCCCCCCCCACCATGTAACATGTGTATCTCCACATAACATATGGATGTGTGGAAATGTAACAAAGGGTCTGGGGACCCAATAACATGAGCACACCTATGCACTCAGAACTTAGGATGTGATGAATGGCTACATCCTTCCTTCCTCAGTCAAGGCCTACTACTGCCAACAGACAAACCACACAACTCAAAAGATAATGAAAACGAAGGTGTGAGGTCCCTCTATTTCTCCCCAATACCACTCACCCCACCACACGCACAATTAAATTTAGCACCCCTTCACTAACACCATGAAGCTAGCCTCCTTCACTAACACCATGAAGCTAGCCTCCTTCACTAACACCATGAAGCTAGCCTCCTTCACTAACACCATGAAGCTAGCCTCCTTCACTAACACCATGAAGCTAGCCTCCTTCACTAACACCATGAAGCTAGCCTCCTTCACTAACACCATGAAGCTAGCCCCCTTCACTAACACCATGAAGCTAGCCTCCTTCACTAACACCCTCACCTTGCATATGTGCACCATCATCCTGCAATGGTGACCTAACCACATCTTGCACTTTCTGCTTCTTCAGTTTCCTCCTTATCTTGTCGCCCAGTACAGTCCTCTTCCTGCTCTCCTCAGACACTACTACAGGTGTGGCCCCAAGGCCAAGTCTAGTCAGGGGATGCAAAGGGGTTAAGTCTGGTCAGGGGATGTAAAGGGGTTAAGTCTGGTCAGGGGATGCAAAGGGGTTAAGTCTGGTCAGGGGATGCAAAGGGGTTAAGTCTAGTCAAGGGATGCAAAGGGGTTAAGTCTGGTCAGGGGATGCAAAGGGGTTAAGTCTGGTAAAGAGTTGCAAAAGGATTAAGTCTGGTAGAGGATGCAAAGGGGTTAAATCACCATGTAGTATGTCACAAACTTAATGCTGACAGAGGGATTGGTAACTCCCCTTACCAGCAAGCTAGACCACACAATGAGATAACTATAAATAAAAGCCAACTATGTCATTAAGAATCCCCATACAAAGTTGCCATACAAAGTTGATAGCAAAACTTATTAATGGCCATAACTTCCTATTTGCCTATTCACTCAATAAGACACTTCCTTGCCACCCTAACTACAAAGCCATGCTGAAACAGATAAAACATTTAATGTTATTAAACGTCTTACATGCAATGTTTTGTGTCAAAAACGTTGCAACACAGACCGCCTTTTGTTATTTGTTTAAACTGAGAAACCTTACTAGTGCTCTGTGATGTGAAATGTGCAAAAGTGTACAGTGTTAGCTTATGACCTCCAGGGCCACCACATTTCAGGTGATAAAAGGTAAGACACCATCAAGCTTTCTGCCTCCTTTCATGTTTCTAACACGTCTAGCCTATAGAAGCCAATATTTATCACTTTACACTACTTGATAAATAAAAAAACAACAACAAAACATTAAATGTTAGCAATACTTTAAGCAGAGATCAAAGCACTTTTGAACAAAGATTTGACCCTTTGTATAAACAAATCACAACCTTTGCAGGAGGATGGGGTAACTATAACTCAAGTTGACCTAATAAACATTTGCAGGTAAAACCACCACAGGTACCAGTGACTACTGCACCCCCCCCCCCCCCCCCCCCCCCCCTGCACATTGCCATTCAAATGTTAATGTTCTATTTACACGAGTAAGGTAAATGTGTAAGAAGTGTGATGCCAGTACAGCAATGCAGGGACAATATTGCAAATCTACAGCAACAATCACACAGCATATTGTACAGCCCAACAATGTGTGGTGGGTGCATGATGGGGTCACTACAATCCAGGGTCAGAAGACCAATGAATTTAGGCTATGCCAAAACAATTACAACAAAAATGAACCCATACATGTAAATGGGTACTGCAGTTCAGCAGAGATTCAATCAACTTAAAACATTGCATGACCTACTGACAACTGATGTATACCAGGCAACCTAGAATTGATACAAAAAAATAGACAAGACATCTGGTGCAGACATCCACATAACTTTAGATCCAGAGGTGGTCAGGGGATGGGGGGAGGGGGGGTTGGGGGTTGGGTTGGTTCCCCCAACTCCAATAGATCCTAAAACCATCATTAAATACAAAGTTGCTAAACATGTGGTGCGTAATTTAGCTTCTAGTGCTCTCTCACATGCATTATGCGTAGTCACACAGGCAGCTGGGGCCACGCCTCTGATGAGATCACTACACACCTGCATTATGCATGTAGGTAATCTATTTAGAAACCAAAGAGTATATTAATTTATAGCAAACATACTACTTAGTTTTAGGATATCTTCGTGTCATGATTGTACACTTGAGCGACAAGATCAAAAGTTACCCAGTACCCTGTTACCTAGTGCTCCAACTAGAGGAGCAGATCTTGCATGCTTAGATGCTTTTATATTAAAAGTGTCTACAGCATGAATCTCAGGCAAGGCCCAAAAAACATACATAGTTCTATGATCCACATACCAATAACTAATGGCACATAACCAAACACTTCAAAGTTTTACAATTTCTAGTAACTAAGTCAGTGGACTAGCGTGCAAGTCACAATACCAGTCCACCTACGATTAAAGGTATTATTTCCATTTCACAGCAGACCACACAGATGTGAGCCATTAACAAAATCTGATCTCTTACTTACATGCTCTTGTTCAGTACATGCATGTTACGTTGATTTGTTGTCCAGTCTAATAAGGGTATTAATAATGTTCCTGTTGTTGTTATTGAAAAGATACTATCCACTAGTCGTTTGGGGGTACAACTATAATAATAATAATAATAATAATACTTTATTTGGTAAATTTACACCAAAAAGGCAAGTAATGGCATTAGGAAATGCACTTATAAACTGCCTAAACTATTTATAAGGGAATAGTTTACAAAAGGGGGTAAGGTCAACATGACTCAGATGAGCTTTAAATGCACAGACGGAGGATGCAGACACCACTGAGTTGGGCAAAGAGTTCCAAATTGGTATGACACGTTCTGAAAAAAAGTTAACTAGCACTGCACTTATGGGATATGACTTCACATTTAAGAGATCTGCTGTGACCCTCCCACTCACACATCGCTTTTGGGTATATAGCAACAACTAATTTAAATTTCATGCCCAGTGATCGTCCAATCTAAGGTACAGGTATGACTGCTGTGCCACACTCCATACACATGCAGTCAGGTTTTTCGTACAGTGCCAAAAGGGACTGGGGATGAGCTGAATCACCCCTTTCAATGTTTGTGGCCCAGGTGGCACCCTGGGTGTGTAACTTGACTGCTTCGGGTGTAAAATTGCATGCCTATAAGCTTCACGTGACCCTATACCCTAGTGGCCCTTTGGGCCTACCCTATCTGCCCCTTGATACCAACCTACGCTTGTTTGTTCATGCTTGGATTGGGGTGCATGTTTAGGCTACCCCATTGATCCGAAAAACAAAACAGGAGGGGACACAATACACTGTACACAATGTACATGGTTGGGTGGGCGTTTACCCCGGGGGTCTTGAGGAGTGTGGATGCGACGTATATATATATATACCTATATAACACAAGCACACTACGTACTCCCGCCCGTTACAGTTCTACGACAACAGCGCAGCTCTGCATAATCAAAATTATTGCGACAAGTATACGTACCTATCGGGGCGTAACACAATTGAAGGTGGCGGTGAGGGGAAAGCGCACGGACCTAGCCAACTTCGGACGATAGTAGCGCTCTCCCTCGATACTTCCATGGGTACTAAGTGTTGAGCCAAGGAGCGCGATCCTATGGATATATGTATGAAAACATACCTACGTGATTTACTCATTTACTAGTATGCAATGCATGCACATAGATGTAAATGATAGGTACACCACACACACACACACACACACATGGAACACACACACACACATGGAACACACACACACACACACACACACATGGAACACACACACATAGAATACATACCGATACGTGCACCCAATATTCGCCGATTGATGCTATTATTTAATTGACCTGCACGTGGCTCGATTCCAGTAGGAGTGCACCACGTGATGGAAGTTAGTGATGACAGCAGAGCAGCTGTTGCCGTCGGATGTCCATCGGAAACGGTATGGCCTTGCGCGCACGCTTCAATATCAGCGAAAGTGAAAACGACTCGTGTTGTTCTCTGCCTGTTTTGCAGTCAGCGGCGGGGAAGGCGGACGTGTGCAGAGGGTGTCCGGGAAGAGAGCTGTGCTTGTCTCAAGGTCAGTATTTGCGGAACAGGTGGAAAAGTTTAATCGCCGCGCATTTTATCGCAAAAGGTGGTGTCGATCCGGACCAAAAGTTTATCGACGTTAGGATGAATGCAGCAAGGAGAAGAATTGTCGTCGTCTCGGGGAAAGGAGGTAGGTTGGTAGGGTACATGTAGGAGATAAGGAGGAGGGGGTGTCCTTTTTCGGCATAGCCCGACCTCAGCGTCCTTAAGTTCATCAAATCTATTTAGTACAAGATGATTTTGTGTTATTAGTCCGCCGCTTAGAATGTGCGGACTATTATCGGCGTGCGTGTAGAGGTGGAGTGGGTGAGGGAGGGGGGGATACGAATGTTCAATGTGTGGATGGTCCTCCGTCCTCCTGGTCCGCACACCTCTCTGCCAAATTCGAATAACTCCTAAAAGGGAAAGACAGTTAGCAGCTTTTAACAAACATACCCACCCTTGGTGTAACGTCAATATCATAAATTCTGTTGATCATCAAATGAGTGGTTATTTTATTTTGATTTAGTGTTATGAATGTATTAATTAATTAGGCAAGTTGAAAAGTATTTTTTTAAATTTACATTTCATACAAATGTAGTTCATATAGCCTGTGGTTTGTGTAGCCTTTGGAAACCCTTGCCAATTAAGGGCATGCTCAACTGCTTTGCTCCATTAGCCCAATATTCTGATTCAGTACTTGTTCTATTGCAGGTGTGGGGAAATCCACCATTGCTGCAAGTCTTGCAATGGCTTTGGCCAAGCTGCAAAG
Organism: Spongilla lacustris; assembly: GCA_949361645.1. Lineage (NCBI taxonomy): Eukaryota > Metazoa > Porifera > Demospongiae > Spongillida > Spongillidae > Spongilla > Spongilla lacustris. The sequence continues at coordinate 17,229,968 of OX442415.1, forward strand.
TAGGGTAAGTGATTGTGTGTGTGTGTGGGGGGGGGGGGGGGGGTCTGGGATTTTCGAGAGAGGGTAGAAGGTTTATGGGATGTTAGTGAGTTTTCAGGATGCATATTGGGAAGAGTTATAAGGCGTGGTGTGTTTGGGAGGAAGAGGGTAGAAGGTTTAGAATGTTAGTAGTTTAAAAAGGTACTTAATATGTTTATATATTTTAGCTAGGTACATGTACCATGTATGGCCAAGTTAGCCCAAACGATGTTTAGGATTTGTATGCAAGTTGGACAAACATAATAATGCTTGATGGGTTTAGAGGAAAGGTTTAGAGAGATGATGATACTTCATCCAACTAACCTGATCAGGCTCTGTTTCGTACTGACGTATTTAGCGGTCTCATTCTGACCAGGAAGAACTACTAGTGATTGAGGGTCAGCAGCCTAGCTGTGTAAAATATTAATGGTTGATGGTGGCCCCCTAACCCTAACTGCTACAAAGCATTACAGATCTACCGCCTAATTCCATCCTTGTCACCATCGATGCCAATTCCCTTTACACCACTATACCCCAAGTCGAAGGCATTCACTGCCTTATGAATTTTGCCCACCTGCTACATCTTCGTGAGGCGAATTTCAAAGCACCTTCTTGAGCTGGTACTGTTGAGTAAAACTTCTTTGTTTTGTAACGGTACCATCTACCGTCAGAAGACAGGAGTTGCCAAGGGCTCCCCAATCTCACCCACTCCAGCACACTGGAGAGTGCTTTCCTGGCAAAACAACAACTTGGGCCCAGACTGTGGACCAGGTACATTGACGATATTTTTATGATCTGGACCAGGCGTCTCTGCTGCTGTTTTTTAGAGGCCCTCAACCACACTCACCCGGCTATTTCTTTTATGTGAGAAAGCAGTACCACAGAGGTCCTTTTTTTAGATCTAACGTATGTAAAGTCCTCTACTTTCAGTACCACCCATACACTATTTTCGCCCCTTCCACAAACCCACCAATCATTTGATATATATACACGCAACGTCACACCACCCACAATCCACCAAGAAGGCAGTGATTAAAAGGTGAGGCACTACGCCTCATGAGGGGCTTGTTCGGATGAACAGACCTTTCTCCCTGTGCTGCAGACTCTCAAGCTGGCCTTTAGAGATAGGAGCTACTCGAATGCTTTAATTGCCTCGGCCCTCGCCAAATTAACCTCCTTTTCTTTTCCCAACGCTACGACCCAAATCCTAAAATAGACCCGACTAAGACTTTCTTTTTTAAGACAGTATTTGGCTGTAAACGCCCTCCTTTGAAACCCTCATTAACCCAAATCATAGCTCTCGTCACAAATGACCCAGAAATGGGTACAGTCTTTTCGCCAGGGTCCCAAGTCCTGGTCTGTCATAAGAACCCCAAATTGATTACCAAGCTGCTTCGGCATTGCCTGGTGACTTGCAGGCTCCAACAAGGGGGCACCCAAGACCCTCTGGTCACACACCATTTGCCATCGCCACTGTCAACGGTCCATGTGGCCAAAGGGACTGTGTCTCATGTAAAATAATTACATCAACATCTATTTTGACATGGTTCCCAATCACAACCAGAATGAACTGTCGTTCCAGGAATCTAGTTTGTCATAGAGTGTGGTTTGTGTAGCAAACAATGTGTGGGCCAAACATCTACACCCTTACACATATGACTCAACAGACACAGATTGATGCCATCGTCACTTTCACCGGTCCATGTGGCCAAAGGGACTGTCTCTATCTTTGTGCCGTCTGAAAGCCTTCTGCTCACCTTCAATCCCGGAGTAGGGTCATGGCAACTGGTAGACATATGTTACCATCACAACTTTTTTTATCCAGCCAAGCTGAAGCCACTATTGCTCCCTTTTTGAACAGTGAGTGAGTCTCCCCTGTGGATTTCATAAGTACATGTGTATTTCTTGCTTCATACTATACATTATATTTTGTACTGACCTGTCCTTCAGAGTACTTGTAGCTTCACATACCTCTTTGGGAAATTGCTTTCTGTTGCTTCGTACTGTTCCACAAGCGTATAAACCCCATTTTAGCAGTTCCTCTAGCAATTCCACTGATGTAAAGAAATTGTTGAAGTATACTACATGTACATGGTGTTTTCCTTGTAGTTGTTTAGCTAGCAAAAGAACAACCTGAAAACCAAGGCCTTTCACTGCCACATTTCCTTCCTTCCTTGTGTATACCGTGAAATCTACAAAATACCCATTGCTTGAGTCCCCCAGGACCCAAACCTTGATACCACGTTTAATTGGCTTTTGTGGCATGTATTGCTTTAGGGAGGATCTTCCTTGGAACTTTATAATGGCTTTGTCCACAGCAACCTCCCTTTGCGGCATGTACACCTCCCTGCACCTTGCAATCACATAGTCTAATACTGGCGCAGACTTCTAGTGGGATGTTGCCACTCTGGTAGCACAGATTTGTGAAATGGTTACAGTTCTTTTACTGTGCTGTGCTGCCTGCGCACCCATCAGAATAGTAATAAATTGTCTGCAGCTATTTGCCCCCACATACCTGGGACAAAAGCTCCACAAGTTTTCCCTGGAATAGGTGTACAGCGATGGTGTTGTGCTGAGTGCTCTCGGAGATGATAATATAGCATAGGCTCTTGAGATCTTCTTTGTCTCCCTTTCATCGCGCTGAGGGCATCGTCCCTAAGACTAAGTACGGATATCCCAGCATCTCACCCAGCCCCTCCCCCCCCCCCCCGCTCCCACACTTACCGTCTCCTGCCGGGCTAGGCCCCGAGGAAACTCGGGTCATCCTACCCACCTCGGCCACCAGGTAGTCACCAGCTGCTCCAAGCGAGCAAAACGCTCCTCCAAAGTGCCACCATCGTCCACCTCCGCCAGCTCGAGAAGGATCCCGTTGTTCGACATCACCTAAAATCTCACAAAACAAATAAACCTTACTCGCACTGACAGCCACCCTGCGACAGTACACGCGCCTGATGCGACCAATGCGCATGCGTAATGCTGCGGCTAATCAGAGCCGCCCCTCTGGCCCATTAAACTCACTTATAACATACGTTAACCTCTATTGTTGCATAGCAGCTGTTTCCTGTTGCAATTGAATAGCTAGCTGTGCAGTACATGTTGTAGATCACTTACTGGCTTCATCCCATGTTCTGTTACCTGTGGCCCATACATAGCAACGTCAAGCACTTGCACCGAGTGCAGCACTACAGAACCAGACATTGCAGCTGAGCACTGCATCAAGCAGGCAATCTAAGGGTCTAACACAGACACTGACGAAATTAAGTTGCAAGCAACCATATCTGATGTCGATGATATTTATATTATGCTAGTAAATCTTTGCATGGCTTTAGTCTTTGATCTCCCTATAGAGGCCTCTTTTCTGTCTACCTTTGCCGGTAGAGGAGGAGTCTCTGTGAGAAAAGATATTGAGGCAATGCTAAGTGTCAGGGATTTTATTACCTTCCACTACCACCACGTCATCTTTCTGACTAGATTGGACCGAAAGTGGGTTCAATCTTAATGCTGACACCGGGGTACTCCTCCCAGTTTGTTGAGCTTATAACTCACAGTTGCCCCTTGCATCACGGGTACATCTCCTTTCTTGGGTAGTTACCTCTCCAAGTTTTTCTTGGGGATGACCAGGCTGAGAGGGATCAATGGGGCACCCAGCTACCAGTTTTGGTGGTGGGGCGACACACCCTTCCCTTTCGACTGCTGCTTCAGTATTTCCTCTCAGTGTTCATCCAGGGATCATCTATTGAGGGAATCAGATTGAAAGTTTAGTTACTTTCAATAATCCTCTCAACAGAGTCAGAATTCAGATTGGGTGGAACCATCCGTTTCCTATTCCTTGGTTGGACATATTGCTCCACCATTTTCTACCTGCAGAGAGCAGGTAGAAAAAAGGCAAACACTATTACAGGGTGAATAAATGTGCGTACCTCTCCTTGCTCAGCAGAGTGGGCATCAACTTGGGCGAGGGCACCAGCTTGATGCCGAGGTCGTCTCCAGCTGATACTCGCTCATCATCTCCAGAGGGATGACTCGGTTCTCGGGGGCGAGTGGGTAGGAGTTGTGCTCGTCGTGCAGGGCCTCCGGGTACTTCAGGTCCACCTGGTAATCTGAATCCGCGTCGTGCTGCATGATGTGCTGGGTCCAGTCGGCCTCGGTGTAGTTGTGGGCGGGCCCGCACGGTCCGCAGGGGTAGACCCACTTGTGCCCACCCCAGGGCAGCTTCTGACACATGGCCCAGGAATACTGGGCGTTGGCGTCCCAGTACATGATGTAGCTGATGGGCTTGGTGCTGTCGTAGGAGGCCATGAAGGGGTTGTTGGCCGCGCATAGCCTCTTGGCTCCGACCGATTTTCACCCCAACCCAACGAACTTTCGCGGAGGTTACCCTCTCGCTCTTCAGGGGAATGGTTATGCCCACTGAAGCCTCTTTTCCCTATTCACAATACATATACAATCATTAAAATCATAATAACGACTTTTAATAATTAAACCATTACTAGTTAGTAAATCTAGATACATGTGGATAGTATCTCTGCTGCAGGTCCATGGCCAGATCTTGGTTGGCAGGGTACAGTGGGCCATCCTGCGGTTACTCTCTCGCTCTTCATGGGAATGGTTATGCCTACTCTCCATTCTGAAGCCTCTTTTCCCTCTCTAGCAGTTCTGGGCCATCCTGTGGGAGGTAAGGGACATCACACCCTCCCTCAGTGCGCTCCCAAGTCATACCTTATTGGCTGCCCTCTCCTCCATCAAGTGCGCTCCCAAGTCATACCTTATTGGCTGTCCTCTCCTCCATCAAGTGCGCTCCCAAGTCATACCTTATTGGCTGTCCTCTCCTCCATCAAGTGCGCTCCCAAGTCATACCTTATTGGCTGTCCTCTCCTCCATCAAGTGCGCTCCCAAGTCATACCTTATTGGCTGTCCTCTCCTCCATCAAGTGCGCTCCCAAGTCATACCTTATTGGCTGTCCTCTCCTCCATCAAGTGCGCTCCCAAGTCATACCTTATTGGCTGTCCTCTCCTCCATCAAGTGCGCTCCCAAGTCATACCTTATTGGCTGTCCTCTCCTCCATCAAGTGCGCTCCCAAGTCATACCTTATTGGCTGTCCTCTCCTCCATCAACTGTGTGCGGAGGTCCACTACTATGCGCTCGCCAATAATAACGGTATAGAAGAGTAATAAGACCTCAGATTCACGTCTATTAAATTAAATACATTTTGATCTTTTCGATTGTTCCTTGGAAATAGGCTCACCTCAATGACAGTGGTACATGCTTACTGGAACAACACTGTCGTAGTGGTTTCATGCTGAAGGTAAAAATAAATAAATAATAAATAAAATAAAAGGATAGGATGCAGCGGCTATACGTCTATACCTCATATGCGCGACCTGCACTGTTAATCACTTAGAGGTTTTTATCCTATAAAGGATGCTAGTGAGCACACTAACGGCCTCACTACCAGCAGATCCTTCAAGAGAACCAAGGATGCCTCTTCGTCCATGAATCGAGATACACTTTTGTTGGCGGCCTTGATTGCTCGTGTTTTTGCAGTACTCTGTGTGAAAGAATATTAGCCCGCTCAGGTAGAAAACGTTCCTGGTCGTGCTGCGACCATTCCTTATTTGATATGTTTCCAACTCGGTCGCACGAGCTGGCATTCCAGATCCAATGTGGATCAAAACGATGATGTTTTCCACAAATTCGTTCTCACATGTAATAACATTACGAATAGACATATGTCACTATCTTTTTATATGCTTATTGGCTGATGGAGTGGACTCAACTGTAGTGAGTAATTTAATACTGCATTAACAAAACTCATGCTGTTTGATGGTGACAGATTGGTTTCTGCACAATTTGATATAAGTCTGCTAATATAGTACATCAAAGGTATAATATACGCAAATTCTTTAACAACAAGAAATTTTATTTAATAACAAGAAAGAGTTTAACACAATTGAATACATTGCAGCAAAGCATTACAACAACAAAGTGATTGTTCACCATGCCTACATGAACCTGAGTCACTGAATGCAGCATCATACAACGGGATTTGCAATTTTACATAAGCATTTTTATGTGCCTTTCTTTAAACGACCAGCAACTTCTGAGCCAAAGATAACATCCACGTCTTCATTCTGAGTCCAGCATTGTTGAAATAGTTTAACGGTTTGAAGCATACCATCTACCATACAAAGCGCGCCGCACAGACATCGTGCAACGAATAAGCGGGACCCACACATTGTACGAAAGAAGCCAAAAATACGATATGAAACTCGAGGCCACCACAACATTCTACTACATCTACTGATAATAAGGTAATGTTAGACGACAGACAACCTCATCACAACAGCAGAAGCAAAACAAGCACCAACAGATTCAGTCCTCACGCCTACCTCAACACCTCACACCACCACCTCACACCTACCTCAACACCTCACACACATCTACCCCAACACTCACATCTACCTCAACACCTCACATCTATCCCAACCATCATCAGAACTGGATTAGAAATCTGACCAGAATATGAGTGGCATTGTTATGCTGTTTCTTGGATGTTTGAATGATAATCTTATCACACTCTTTGTCAATTTTTCTTTGGGAGGAAGGCCAATGCATTGTGATGATTTGTTCCTTGGGATGATGAGGTTTGTCACAGTGATGTGGACGTTGTTGCTTGGGATGCCTCACATGGTGCCTCCAATGATGATGAAGCTCACTGTCCTTACCAGAGAAAGCAAACTTTGTAAGGTTGTGTACAGTGTAGGAACAAAATAAGGGGTGCATGTGTGATGGTGACAATACAAAAACAGGCATACTAATGATCTTACGCTTCCACATAATTTGATATGGTTCTATCAGCGGAGTATATAAAACCTAAAATAGTGTGTATTAGATCCCACAAGCAAGGAGAATTTCTAACAGCCACAGCCAATTTCTCAGCCATTTTTTATGTGTGTTTGTAGGTGTACTTTCTTGCAGTGATTGTGACGAGAATAGAATTTTCTAATTCTGCATGTGCTTGTGACAGGAAGCGATGTCTTGATGCAACGCAATTTAATATTGCAGTGTGTTCATAAATTGTACATTGCCTTTGTTCTTTGCAGAACTAGTGCCGTCTTTCTTGCACTCAATCATCCTTTTCCCGCACGCTCAAAGCAAGCTTGAACCATCCTTTTCCTGCTTGCTTGAACCGGTTTCTTCACAAAATGGATTCCAGGCCTCCTCTTCAAATTTCCATTCTAGCTCTTTCATGTGTTTGTAAGGTCCTAGATACATGTACAGTACATCAAATGTTCTGTTACATTCAGGCGTTATCACGTGCGCACTTATCAATTGCGGCGATGATTCCTGCAAAAATACTGATCCCATAGTATACAAAGAAACACATTGATTTCCCTGGACCGCCTGTGGCAGCGACAAAGGTTCCATTTCCTGCTGTTATACGTGCATCCGGCTCTTGTGTTAAATTGTGAACCAGACTATAATTAAGTTATGATAGTGTAAAAACTGGAATCTGTATCAGGCATGCCAAGGATTATAAAACCAAATAAATGCAGCAGACAATTTCTGATTTGTGCCACAGTGGCTGATATTGTTAGACTATGTAATACTTTGTTTTACAGGTTGGTGTAGCAGATTTGGACATCTGTGGACCTAGCATGGTGAAGATGCTGGCTGTGGAAGGCATGAGCGTTGTTGAGTCTGCTTATGGCTGGACACCACTAAGGTACAATGTTATGGATTGCAGGGATTGGTGGTTTGGTGTGGAGAGTGTAAGGGGATAGCGGTAACCCTGTGGTAAATGCTAGTGTAAAAACAAAATGTTTTGAAGCACATCTCATTTGCATAACTGTTCACTGTATGCAGAATGTGGTTGTTATGTACCATAACTACAAAAGTACCTTTGAATTGGACAGTGTGCACACAATCACCCTTCTAAATTTGAATATTTTAATTCAATGGTGAACAAAAAGTATATCTTTGTATCGGTACAACCTAATCCTTTCAAATTTCATAAATTGTTCCCATATCCTTTCAAATTTCATAAGTTGTTCCCATATCATCTCTCTATGTGGAAATTGATTTTGGGCTCTAATTATTTTCTGCTGCAAGTGCAAAGTTCACTAACCCATTTCTCCATGTGCAAGTGTTGAAAACTCATCACATTCGGGACGTGCACAGAGGAATCCTATACCTATTGTTCTATTTGTTGATTTATATGGAATTCGTTACAGAGATACAGTTAAGCGAAATATGTGCACGTTTTCCTGCTTGATACTCGCCAATGCTTTGGGCAAATCACGTCCTGCTCAGTGTATGGGGAGGTGGGAATTATATCTTTGGCGCGAATCAAGCGTGAAAAAATGCATGTAGTTTGCTCAACTGTATCTCCGTAATTTATGACATAAAAATTAATCAACAGAACAAATCAATAGGTGTAGGACTCCTATGTACATCCCTAATTGACGCATTTTCAACACTCCCACGTAAAGAAATGGGGAGTACTTGGGGATCTGAAACATGCTGAAATATGTAAAGCGGAGGTTCTGCTTGCTTGGGAAATGGGCCATGTAAGGCCATGGTGGTTTAGTACGAAAATATGAACGTAATGGTTAGTTGGTATGCGAAGTAGTCACCTGTGTCCTAGGAGCTCCGGGGGGGGGGGGGGGGGGGGGGGGGGGGGGGGTTAACTCCCAGAGCTGCTAGTTTGAGTGGGTTGTGCTGCCAATGCACGATTCCAATAACAAATCGCATGACTGCATACAAACTACAGTACCAGTCAGAAACGGTTTCCCACTGTATAGCACTTTTCTAAGGTGATATGCTAGGCACGTATGGTACTTAATGTACGACAGTATTACTCCACTGTAGATATGCCTCTACACTAGTGTACGCGTATAAGCATTGTCACTCAACCCACTTAAAGCGTTGCCATGACTACATGTCACGAAATGTACATCATTCTTTCAAAGCTGCTGGTACTTGTTTTTGCTCAACAAAGCAGCCAAATCCTACTGCCTGAATTGCGCACTCAATGTTTATGTGAACGTTGCTACTAAGTACCCATGATAATTTTATTACGAGGAACGTATGGAACCGAACGCGTGTAAGCGTTGTCACTCGACCCACTTTGACATATAATTGGTGCCACATCTGCTGTGCAAGTCACTTCATTACCAACTAGAGTAACAAAGAAGGGAGTGAGAATACACACCATTACAACACGCAAGCCTCTGCTACTATGCCATTATAGGCACCTGTAGCACCACACAAACATTCAGGCCAACATGACTGTCCCTGCACATAACATCCGACCACACCTAGCAATCAACAGGCCACTCTGATCCCATACCAAACCAGGCCACTATGACCCCACACCAATCCAGGCCACTATGGCCGCACACCAAACCAGGCCACTATGGCCCCACACCAAACCAGGCCACTATGACCCCACACCAATCCAGGCCACTATGGCCCCACACCAAACCAGGCCACTATGGCCCCACACCAAACCAGGCCACTATGACCCTACACCAATCCAGGCCACTATGGCCCCACACCAATCTAGGCCACTATGGCCCCACACTAATCCAGGCCACTATGGCCCCACACCAAACCAGGCCACTATGACCCCACACCAAACCAGGCCACTATGGCCCCACACCAATCCAGGCCACTATGGCCGCACACCAAACCAGGCCACTATGGCCCCACACCAAACCAGGCCACTATGACCCCACACCAATCCAGGCCACTATGGCCCCACACCAAACCAGGCCACTATGGCCCCACACCAAACCAGGCCACTATGACCCTACACCAATCCAGGCCACTATGGCCCCACACCAATCTAGGCCACTATGGCCCCACACTAATCCAGGCCACTATGGCCCCACACCAAACCAGGCCACTATGACCCCACACCAAACCAGGCCACTATGGCCCCACACCAATCCAGGCCACTATGGCCCCACACCAAACCAGGCCACTCTGACCCCACACCAAACCAGGCCACTATGGCCTCACACCAAACCAGGCCACTATGGCCCCACACCAAACGAGGCCACTATGGCCCCACACCAATCCAGGGCCACTATGGCCCTCTGAACGAAATAACAGAATCACAGCCACTGCTCTCACTCAAACCAATTCCAGGCTTGGGCACCTATATCTCCTATCATACACAGACTACCCAAAAAAAAAATTAAAACATTTCCAGCAGTGAACATTACCATACATGTGGTTCCTTCCATACAACCACCATACTCGTCATGTAAACTTGTATACAAAATCTCGCAAGCCAATTGTTAAGTACCAAGCTATATAATGTTCCTATACAGGCAAAGTCTACGTTTTGAAAGCAAGTGTTGGGCGGCAGTCTACCACATGTAGTGTTGGGGATATGTGTACAGGTGCTAGGGGCACAGCACTGCGAACCGATTGGGGGGGCATGCTGGGTATGTCTTGGAGCTCTGTGTTGACTGACAAACCATCATTGTATAGTGAAACAACATGCGAGGAAAGGTGGTAACGGGAGGTACCAGTAATGAATTGCTACCTGCTAATTGTTTTTAGTGGAAAAACATTTGCTGAATAAGTCCTAACAACTGATGTCCTGTCTGGATGCCGTGTGTGTCCAGTACCCTTAGTACCTGAGGGTGGAATGAGGCATTGGCGTGCAGCTGGTATCTGGGCAACAAAAATCATTTTGTGACAGTAGTTACTTTTAATATGAAGAACAAGCAGCCATACATGTACTTCATGGTTGTTTGAGGAACAGCATGGATGGGGAAGAGGAAGGGAGTGCAATGGGTGGAGCTTCAGCATGGACCCACTTACTTCAGGGAACAAGACTTCATAGCAGTGTTTCCTGCCAAAAGCCGGAGTAGTGGTAGACTCTAATTGGTTCAACAGCTGGTTTTGCTGAGGGTGAGTGAAAATGTTCAGTTTAGCATTATTGCAATACATCATGTTCCACCTTACCTGTCTGGATGGAGGGCCCTCCTGAGACCTCCCCTGTGGTCTCCCCTGTTCCTGTTCCTCTGTGGCAGTTGGTGAAAGTTGAATTTAACCTTATTCGTGCCCTGTTTAGGTTCCATCCTGGGTGGTGTTGGATGGCTGGGACTTAGTTTGTTCTCTTCCAGAGTGAGATCTACCACTCTTGGCATCCTCTTCCTTCTGGGGTCTTTGTCTGTGTGGAAAAAGGACTGAGACAAGTGCTTTTGTCCACACAACTCACTCGTTACCAAGCACCTTTGTGATGTATGTGGTGTGGTAAAGATGGCTGCTGTATGCGGTGTATTGGTGTGGTCTGTTTTGTCTGCACATACATTTCTTGATCAGTGAACTGACTTGGCTATTTATGAAAGTTCCAATCTCTATTTGCAGAGCGACTGTTGGGTAATATTTCCTGCTTTGAGGTTTTTCTCACTGAGGTTTTTTTCGATGAGGGTGTGTGCGGGCCCACCCCCTCTAAATCAGATTTGGTTTATGGCCCCCCCCCCCCCCCCCCCCCCCCCCTAACACATTTTGCAGTAGTTTTTTCTTTTACTCCCTTTGGCTGGAAAAAGGGGAGAGGGGTGTGTGCAGTGGTCACCAGCTGGCAGGCCTTAGAATGTGTCACAGTCACCTGGCTTTAAAGGAAGCTGCAGGTCTGCTGACAGCTGCTCTATCAGTTTCCTATAAGTTGACTGTGCAAGTAATGGCTTCACTTCGAGGTCGTCTTCCGAACATTGTGAGGAAGTACATGTACGCTTGGTATAGTTGTTGAATTAGAAGTGGTAGTCGCAACTGAGTCGACTGAGGATGCCAATACAGTAATTCATACCAACTACAATGACAAATATTACCGTTTTTTCGCCCCCTCTTACTTTTTATTTCTTCTTCCATGTCAGTACACTGGGCTGTGCTACAGGATTTTGAGTTGAAGAAGGATAGGGTACTTATTTGCAATATATTTTGCACCTGATTTTGCAATAAAAATCGTTGCAGAAAAAGAATACTGTTCTTTTGTGCAAATCTTTTGAAGATAATCCTGAAGATAATGCTCAGTATTTCATGCATATAATGATTCTAACCTCGCTGTTGTGACATGTGGTAATTCACTAGCTTTTTTAAAGACAACTTTTTATCACTACACAAAAAAATGAATGCATAATTAACATGTATGTATAACACATGAGCACTCTGCATTAGTAAATTCCTCCATCTCTCTCATGATACTTTTATTGTTCGTCACTCCATACCCTCTTCAATTCCCTTAACCAATGTTTCTGCTTCTTTGATCTTTTCTGTTGGCATCCTTTGTGCGTTCATTTAGGTCCTGCTACATCCCAAGGATTCCAGGGCTGCATTGTGGGTGCAAGTCATGGGGTTGGTGGCGAGGACAATACTGTGTGAATCTATGGGATAGGTTTAGTGGGTGAATCTGTGGGGGGAGCATCTCTCATTGTAATAAGCACCGTAGCAGCATAGCCTTCCCACATCTACAATGACATCTGCTAAATAGTGTGGAAAAGCCCCCTTAAGTTGTATCTCATCATTTTCTGGCCCTTCCCATCCCCAACACACCACTGCCCAAATGCTTACCATTCTGTGCCAGCGCTACTTTGGCCATATACCTTTCATAGATATTCCCTGTGGTAGGTGTTATTGGCCCACTTGGGTGAATCTGTGGGGGAGGAGCCCATAGGTTTAGTGTGTATATAAATATAAAAAGTATATCTAGCCGGGCTGGACATCTGAACACTAGATCTACCTGGACACTGCATCAGTACAGCTGCATGTGAGGAGGACAACTGAATCGGGCTGGACTGGATGGACACCATTACAGTCTAAACTGGACAATTCAACACCTGATCCACTTGGCTGGACTAGATACCACAATATCTGCTATTAGTTCCACTGATGTAAAGTAGTTGTCGAATAGAACAACAAGGTACAGATCCTTCAAGAGGTTTCTAAGTATCCAGTGCACACCTTTATCCCTCTTTTTAAGGGCATGTGTGACCTCCCTTCAAATTTAATCATGGCTTCATCCACTGTTACCTCTCCATGTGAGTTATAGTGTCGATGCTATTTCTCTGTGACAGCAGTAATAATAATAATAATAGGCCACACCTTTCCAATCCTGTCATGCAAGGGTTCGCCATGGTGCATGAGTGGCCTTGTCCACAAGGTGTATCTGCTGGTCACAAAAAGGAGAGTCTCTAGATATTTCGCTTGCTACAGGAATGAAATGAGTGTTCACTGTGGCACAATTATGTTATACCATGCTGTATTTTTAAGTTATACGATGTGCAATGCACCGTTGTATTCTTTTGAAATACCTTTGCGTAAATTTTGAGTATACGTGCAGTATATTCATCAAGAGTAATCAACGCGTATTTTTTCATCCATAAAAGATAATGGTCATATATCCTTACCATTATATACCGTTACACGCCTTTTATTTCCGTCCTTTCTAATTTCATTCCCAGAAAGTTAATACTTTGAATAGACAAATAAAATCAATAACTTGACAAGTCACATGATATGATACAAAATAAGTAGTTTTAAGCGGCATACTGATAGTCAGTGACTTGGTGATGGTGCTGCCCCGTCCAGAACTAACTCTTCATTGAGGTTGTTGTATACAGTCCATATTTCATTCTGAAACAATTGAGTGAACATATATATAAGCAGAAACCTAAATTAACTTACTTGCAATGATAACGGATTTCTTCAACGACACTTGCTTGTAGCAGATGTGGCTGTCTCAGAATTGGAGTGTTGCGGAATTGGCGGTGTTATAACTTTCGATGAACTACAGCTAGACTGATTGCTTTTCCTCAGAAGCGGAGAACCTTCTAAGCAGTTAGTGTTGACCTGTTCCACTTGCGCACTCATTGAAGCCTGCATTTTAGCCAGCATATTGGGCATATTGTCTTGCAGTCCATGGCCATTGCCAGTCGGTAGTGCTTGTCCAGGCTACAAAAAGTATTAATTTTATTATTTTATTATTTAATTTTTAGTATTTTATTGTAGTCCGTTAATAGCAATTTTTTGTTGACATCGTTACACAACTGCAAGGATCCACCCACCAGTGCACAATCAGTGGGGGCACTTGAAGATGCTGTGACAAAGCTGACTGGAGCCATTGGTGGGAATGATGAGATGATGGAACGAGTGGATACATAAAGAAGGAATGCTTTCTTGGCAATCAACCAAGCCATTGACATAGTTCAAGAGACATTTGAGAAAAGAAGAAGGGAAGTATTGGAAGAGTTAGAAGCATTGTCGTTGTCTAAAGCAGCTGGTCTGACCCTCCAGAAGGAACAGTTTGTGTACACACGTCCGTTAACAGCAATTTTAGTCCAGATTGTTACAGGGTGGATAAAAGCCCCAACTCTGGGATATATCTATCGATATCAGAAGAGGTGCCACAAAATTGGGATTGTGCACTCTGGGAAATAACGTCTTGAAATGTGCCACGCCCTCTTTGACGGAACTCAAAACATCTCTACGTGCATGTATTTCCTTTTAAATTATAAATAATATCATACATTGTCTTAGCGTTTTCTTGCACATGTTTTAGGAAGGAAATCATTCCAACAGCCAACTTTGTCGTAAATTACCATCTCCCCTGAGCAAGTATGGTACACGTATCTTTCAGCTTGCCAATTTTATATTGAGTGCACTCACTATTCTAGCTTCGTATACTTTTACATAGTAATGTACTGAGTTGTGCAAAGCAGTGAGTCTGTGGGTGCCGTGTTAAGGTGTACAAGCTGCATGAATTGGACGACTTATGTGATCTGTTTCTGTGGAGGACTCTGGCTGGACAAATGCTTTGTGTATAAATGCCCTGAGCTAATTATTATGGTGCATATATGCACGAATATACTTGTACGCATCATAGTACATGCAGCGTATACTTGATTCACTGAGCCGGTACAGGATGCCTTGTCATTTCAGCTATAATTTCACAAATAGTTCACATCAATCCGACATTTCTTACTTATATCTCGGATGGAGCGACGCGCAGCTGCAGATATATATATGGCTTCTCCCGCTCGTTATCGATCCTGCTTTGTATGTCAACTCGGATAAGACATTGTCAACGGCACCTCTTCTAGGATGGTTCTATAGATGTATTTCTAAATTTTCATGCTTTTATCCACTGTGTAGCGATTTTTTTTACTTATGGGACTCCACTACTACTGTTGATCGAACTTATCAGCAGGTATAGCGGAGCTGGAAGGTGTAGTAATTCTTCTATGCCCCCCTGCAGTCCAAACCATGAAAATAGATTTAATGGCACATGGAGCTGCATGCGACAATCTTATACAAGCTAGCTTATTAGTACTGTTGATGGAGACGCCTCTCTGCTACTGGAGCTGTTGTGTTCAGAAGCCATTATTTGTCTAGACGTCTAACACAAAAGAATATTTGCTAGACACCTTAAAAGCAATCATGTGATTGTGATGTATACTTCCCTGTGAGGGAGGTAGATGCTTCTCTCCCAGCGCTGCTAGTTTCCTCATTCCATCGCTGTGTTTCACTCTAAACCACATGAGAAAACAAATGATAATAAACATATTCATCCTTCCACGTCCAGATCCTCTGCTGCTCGCTGCAAGCTTAATCCGCATGTGCAATTCATTTGTATTTGGCGCGCAAAAAATTATTACGTATTCATTGCTTGAATTGCAATTCGAAATGTCTATGTCGAAGCCTAAAAATTGTGTGCGAGAAATGCAACCGGGAGCTTTCTTACTGGTCATATTTGTGCCATCGGAATTTGTAATGTCCTATCAATTCGATGCTTCAAGGTATTTTGGCCAGCAGTGTATATGCGTCATTAACAATAGTGTCGTATTTCTGGAGAATACTCAGCAGTATGGGAAAAGAATATGAGCAATGGGTAAAACTTGGGTATTCAAGCAGAATACACAATGTCGTATAACAGATTTTGCACAGTGGTTGACATTTATAGACATCAGTAGATGAAAACCAAGATATTGGTCCCTTATCTATTGGATTATTCTGTTCGTTAATTTTTCTTTTACGGAGAACTACGTGCATGTTTTCGCGCTCGATTCACGCTAGAGACAATCCATAGTAGAGCACCACAACTTTTGCCACGACCCTCTCAAAGCCTTTTCATTTTTCAGCAATCTAATAGGGCTCATTAAGATTAGTTATTATGCACAGTTTCACTTTCGGATACACTTCGGTTAATTGACAATATTTTGTCAACTTCGTAAGCACCATGAAATTTTGTGATCACTATGACTGTTTTGCAAAGCTACAGTAATGTGTCCCTAAGGTTTTGATTCAAACTGTTACTAACACTAGAATGCACTCGCCTCATGGGTGTACACATATGTATGTGTTGTGTGAAAACCTTAATAAACTTAATATTTTGACTAGTTGTTTTACACTTCTCAAATTATCTCAAAACACCCCTATTCATTTCTCTATTTCAATTTAACCCCATGACAAGATAGGTTATGAAATAGTTAATGCATTAAAATTAATTTTGTGTATCCGTTCCGCTAGTAAGTTATAAATTGATTTGTGTCAAAAACATTACGTTTCTTTGAGCTGCCGCTTGACCACAAAGTTTACACAGACGTAACGATGCTATTAAACAGACGTAACTACGATAGAAGGGCGTAGCCCAAGTTGCAAAATAACGGGAAGGTCACATTGCACTCTGCGCTAAGCTTCGTACGCTTGCTAATTAGCACGCATGAGTGTCCCGATACAACAATAGTAGCACTCTAAGCATGTTTATCCGCAGACTCAAAATATTCCCGTCATTCCAGCTTCAACTCTTGTTGACTCCCACTGCTACAGGCTTAATGATACTGTATCGCTCTAAGAGCCCTTCAAGTTAGACTAAGTATATATTTATTTATTTATTTATTTTTGCTACAGCACTACACATAGGGTGTGATCATTTGTGCACATGTTACTGTATATGAGTTGATTGATATAGCACATACAGTTTTGCTATGCTTTATAGAGCGCTACTGTTGTTGTATCGGGATCGAAGTGTCATGCGTGCTAGAAGTGCATATTACGCAAGCGTACGAAGCTTAGCGCAGAGTGCAATGTGACCTTCCCGTTATTTTGCAACTTGGGCTACGCCCTTTACGTAGTTACGTCTATTTTAATAGCATCGTTACGTCTGTGTAAACTTTGTGGTCGAGCGGCACCTCAAAGAAACATAATGTTTTTGACACAAATCAATTTATAACTTACTAGCGGAACGGATACACAAAATTAATTTTAATGCATTAACTACTTCATAACCTATCTTGTCATGGGATAGAGAAATGAATAGGGGTGTTTTGAGATAATTTGAGAAGTGTAAAACAACTAGTCAAAATATTAAGTTTATTAAGGTTTTCACACAACACATACATATGTGTACACCCATGAGGCGAGTGCATTCTAGTGTTAGTAACAGTTTGAATCAAAACCTTAGGGACACATTACTGTAGCTTTGCAAAACAGTCATAGTGATCACAAAATTTCATGGTGCTTACGAAGTTGACAAAATATTGTCAATTAACCGAAGTGTATCCGAAAGTGAAACTGTGCATAATAACTAATCTCAATGAGCCCTATTAGATTGCTGAAAAATGAAAAGGCTTTGAGAGGGTCATGGCAAAAGTTGTGGTGCTCTACTATGGATTGTCTCGCTAATGATTTGGGCAAATTGTGTCCTGCTCAATGTATGGGGATATTTTTGGCGTGAATCAAGCGCGACATTGTGCACCTACTTTGCTCAACTTTATCTCCGTAACAGATGGCATAAAAATTATCAAACAGAATAGGCCAATAGCTAAGGGACCTCTCTACCTATAAACTGAATTTGACGCAATTTGATTACTCCTACCGAAAGTTATGGCAGGTTTAAACCCAGCAGGGAATCAGACGTTGCAATACTGGCATGGAGCAAGTGCAAGACTTCAAACTATACTTTACCACAGAGAAATGGTGTAATATAAAGTGTTGAAAATAGGATGACAATAGCTTTAACCATTCAGAAGTTATCATTATTGTGATTCAAACGCAAGGGAATTTTATAACATAAATAAATAATTATGCGAAGGTCCATTTTCGTGGAAACTATTCTATCTTCCATCCCTTGTTCACTTCCATTATATGTCACCATTGCTTTCAAATCCTATATACCACTAACTTTCTCTGAGAGAATGTTATTATATCTTGTTTCGTTCATGTTTTTTATAAGTGGCCATAAATGTATTGCACAATCCATACATACAAATACGTATGTGGGTTTGTATGACAACTTTCAGCTGTTATTAGTGCTCAACACAATGATTACAAGTAAAGCAGTCAGCTTGTGGTGTAAGAGGAGGATCTAATAGAGATGTACACAAGAACTATGAATTGTACACCAACATGTATTTGCAGGACTATAACTATGGCAATACATTTGACTCAGAAAAATCGTACATATCAAAGATGGTAGCTAGTTTTTGCGCTCACAGCTACTCAAATATGCAACAGCTGCACATCACACAATTTTATGATAGGTTATTCATATATTGACCAAGAGTTCATGTGCAGACTTTGTATGCCTGGGCCCAAATGTGTTGTTGATGGACAGAAGAGTGGCTACATTTTTGGGATGCCATTGAGAGAGAGTCCATATGCATATTTGTGTGATGACTATTATTACACTGCCTTGTTTTGCCTTTTACAGATCTCCACACCATGACATCAGAGTAATGTCCATAGATGCTTTACTACCCGATGTGGACACACCGTGAGTTACATTTGCTACCTTCTACTACTGTATGTGGGCAGGGACTGCAGGAGGAGGAATTGGAGCAATATTCTTACCTTCTGTGCACAGTGTTGTGTGGAGAGGACCTCGCAAGACAGGTACTGTGGTAGTGGGAGGTGAAAGAAGCGGGGCATGATGTGGGGTGGGAGTGGATCGGTCACAGGGTAGCAGTGTCATTGGCTCAACACATTTAATTCAAAAACGAGGAGCCTGACAGCAGTGGAGGTGTATAGGGAATGGATCGAGGTTGTGTATGGATATTTTGTATACATAACTTTACCTGCTACTCCACTCTCTCATCACATTTCATGTTACCAGCTCTCATCAAAAGGTTTATGAAAGATGTGTTCTGGGGTCGCTTGGATTACCTCATCTTTGATATATCCTCTAATACGTACAGTACTTTCGTTGTTAAATGTTTCTACTGTTTAGATGATACTTGGCTCAGGTCTTCCTTGACCCTCTCTTACACACCCCTCCTGGGACTTCTGATGAGCACATGACAGTGGTGAAAGGGTTAATCAATTCGCGGCCGGAGGGGGCCATTATAGTTACCACGCCACAGGAGGTTGCCTTGGCTACCATTATGAAAGAAATTGATTTCTGTCAAAAGATGGATCTCAAAATTATTGGCGTTGTTGAGAATATGAATGGCTTTACTTGTCCTTGTTGTCAGGTGAATTTATATGCGTATGTTTGTTAAATGTGTCATTTGGTACATGTATACACTATTTAAGGCGGTATAAAATGGTGAATCCTGTACATATTCACCAGTTTGTAGTCTTCAATTAAGGACACTAATGCCTTTAAATATGGATGGCCTAAGTTACAATATATTTGAAGTGAAACTAAGAGCAATGGATGTCATTGTCCTGTCCCTTGGTTACTCCTAGTACCGAAGAGTACCGCAAGATATCCCCCCTTCCCCTCCGCCCCCACCAAAAAAAATTGGCCCGTGTTTAAACGAGCGTATCGACGTAATCATGGACGCAGCTGCGTGCTATTCTTTAAAATCCTGTTGTAGTACCAGTTCTTTCCTGGAATTTAGAAACAGGTGCGCGGAAGCATTAACGAGTACGAAGATACGCTCGTTTAAACACGGACAGTTTTTTTTATTAGGTGGGGGCAGGAGGGGGGCGGGATATATCGCGGTACTCTACGGTAATTACATATAGTTGATAGCAATTATGTAATGTAAATGATGTGCCCTATCCTAATCTTTATCAAAAGCAATCTTGAATGGTGAATTGCTGAGAACTTTAGACATTATAAGCCACTAATAATTTTGTAATAACTAAGAATAATAAATCTGTATTAAAAAATTTGTGTTCAATTCTATAGGCTTAAGTCGGCCACCATTGCTGTTAACTATCAGTGCAAGAGGTATTTAATTATTTTGGTAGGGATTAATATTTTGTGGATTGTTGTGATGAATTTGTTATATGGTGTGGTGCATCTAAATAGCCACCAAGGTCATCTCATGGTGTTGTTTTTATTTTACTGACACTGTTCTTGCATCTAAGGAAGAACGTTTAGTATTTTGATAACCCACAGAATGTAACGTACACTGTACAACTAGGGTGTGCAGATACATGAATAATTATCACTCAGGTTTTATATGTGCTGTGGTTACTAATGGTGTCTCTGCACCCCCCCAATGAAATATGGAAATGAGAAGAGTATGGTAGTGCATTTGTCATTAGTAGTGCAACTGTTAGCTTATTCCGTCAGCACACTCTCATTGACAATCACTTTAGACACAATTTCCACTGTTCCCAGTGGGTGGAGCCAAGCAGCTAGCCAAGGACTGTGGTCTGCGTTTTCTTGGCTCTGTTGCCATGGATCCGGTATGTTGTAAGGTGTATTTGTGTGTCCTAGTGTGTTTTTTTTTTTTTTTGTGTGTGTAGTGCTTGTATAGTACGATAGTAGTCAGGTATATGTGTTGATCAACTAAATGTGTATGTTGATCAATGAGCACGTTTTGTGAAGCTTTGCTCAATCCGTAATGTGCCTGCAAGCAGAGTAGACCTGGAAAATACCAATTGGAAAATGTTACCAAGAATTCGATAAGACACAAGCACGTACATGCATTCCAATTGTAAAATAGGACAATTTCAATTTTTCCTGCTCGGTGTGTTTAGTTGTTGGAAAGGACAACAAAGAAACCATTAGGCCATGAGGTGGAATATGTTCAAAGGGATCACTTAATTTCATATCGTTATTTTCTCCGTTCATAACTATTGATAGGTGAATCGTCAATAGCTGCCCATGCTCTCTTTGCAATCTGAATGCTTGGCAATATTTTTTATTGATGAAACTTTTTTACTTTGTTGTAATTATGACTTGTAGCAACATCGTGGTATACGTGTTGCGTGAACTGTTAATCAGTGCAGTTAATGTCTATTGTCCTGAATGTCCGCCTAGGGGTACAATTGGACACCCGGGTGGACAGCAAAAAACGTTTTTCCTGTTCGTTTATAGAAGGGACCTAACTGCATTTAACGGTACTGGCTTAGTTACAGAACAAGTCTTTTAAGGATCGGGCCTGGATAAGTAAGGCTTAAATCCTTTCGGTACATATAAAACAACCCATGCTAGCGGACCTATCCATTACGCTCCGTGTGGCTCGGTTGGAGCATAATGGATAGGTCTGCAACACAGGTCATTTTGTGAGTACTGAAAGGATTTAAGCCTTACTTATCTCGGCCCAATCCTGAAAAGACTTGTTCTGTAAGCCAGTACTGTTAAATGCAACTAGGTCCCTTCTATAGCTATGACCGAACGTTCGGCAAAAACGTTTTGCTGTCCACCTGGGTGTACAATTGTACCCCCGGGTGGACATTCAGGACAATAGACATTAATCGATTACCGGCCGTATGTGCATAAATTTGACACCATACGATATTAGCTTCCAACAACCTACCATTACCAGACACATAATACTACAACCTAGTTGTCCAGCTTTTGGAAATGACAACGATGGCGGCTTATATGCATTATAAAAATTCTAGAAAATTACGGTTAAAAAGTCATAGGCGGGGTCGATAGTATAGACAAGCAAAGCTTGAGAAACGTGCAATATGTCCCACTAAAACAACATCTCCCTCCTATTGCCATGCATATACCCCTCCCCCCCATTCACTTGACAACACATTGGTGTAGCGTCGCTTGTGCACGACAGCCAACATAGACTAATCCATCAACCCATCAACTACATATACACAATACTGACTCAACACAAAACTCCACTACCACATACTACCACACGGAGAGCAGGGGCCAGCTACCTATAACTAGATCTGATTTTAGCCTAATTTATTTAGAGTGGTGGGCCCACACCAGCTCAAGGAAAAAAACCTCACTTAGTGAGGAAAAAACCAACACACACTGCTCATCCTACATATACAATTGTTCTGACAGCACATGAGCTCCTTCCAGCTTGCGTCATCTGTATTCATGAATGTCAAGGAAACAACTGAACATACACATACATCACATAAAAAAGAAAAGGTTGACTATAAGGTTGCCTGTAAGTCGTGCACTGTGACTTAGACTGACTAGTCTTCCCGCCTTCCTGGGTACATATACCCACATCCACGTGGTCATCTCACATGCTTCACACCTACATCATAAGCTGCCAATCGCAATAGGAGGGAGCGTAGTTTCTGTCTAATTTACTACGTTCAAACGACATAAACATATATCTCCCTCCTATTGCCATGCATATACCCCTCCCCCCCATTCACTTGACAACACATTGGTGTAGCGTCGCTTGTGCACGACAGCCAACATAGAGTAACAAAGAAAGCCTTGCTAGAGGCCAAGTCTCTTTGATACCTCCAAACGACTGATCACTGAATCTTTCACATACCCATCCTTTGCAGACTCTGATTTCCATCGACCATGTCTCTTGAACAATCTGTCCGGTACGCCTGCATTAGCTGCTGCAGTGGCACCGCCTGCTCGCAGACTGTGCATCCCAAACAGAGCAGGATCCATACCCATAGACTTTATCTTCTCCAGCAGCAATTCCCTGGCTCTCGAATAACTAAGTCCACCACCTTTCCTCAGCTTTTCGCCCAACTTGGTCTTTGATATGGCCCTAAATACGTGCTCATGCGATGTACATTCTAGCCCCCCCATAGCAAAATACCTCTTTATCATGCCGACTGGGCAAGTGACCGTACCAGTTCTAGCCACAATAAGGGAGGAACCCTCCCTGTACTGATCCGTTTTACTCCCAACAATCGTAATTACCATGCTTTCAGTATTAAACACTATGTCACTACACCTGAGCTTAATGAGCTTGTCGCATCTCAGGAATCCAGCAAAAGCAACCAGACACATTGCCAATAACCTGACATCTGTCAATGATGGATCTGACCCTGCAGCCTCCACCATATCCTTCAACATATCTGCCGTTACAGGCTCCTTACGAGACTTTGGTCGGGCCAGCATGCGCCTCAGTCCAGCCAATGTCGCTTGGACAATAGGTGACATACCCACTGACTCGAGCCCAGCTACCTCATGCAGCCATGATAGTGCATGCACTGCCTCCTCCACCGCTGCCCTGGATTGTACTGACTCACTTAAGTGTTGTAGATAGAGTGCTAGATGTATATCCTTAACAGGGAATGCGGGTACTTCGCGTCTGGCCTCTGCCCATGTCTTCCACCTCTGATAGGCTCCCAGGTATTTCTTTGTCGTGGAATCCGCCCTGCTTCTCAGAACAGTGGCTGGTAGAGACTGTGCTAGACGCTGCAGCTCTGGGTCCTCCAGATCCTTCAGCAGTGGCCAGACACCTGCTCCCATCACATCTGCAGGTACGGAGAATAGCAGCAATTAAGATTGTGCCAATAACCCTGCCCACCTCTTATGCAAACCCCAACTGGGTAACTACAAGTTGACACACACAGCCCAAAGTGGCTGAATACCGGTCAACACGCAAAGGTTGACACACACAGCCCAAAGTGGCTGAATACCAGTCAACACGCAAAGGTTGATACACACAGCCCAAAGTGGCTGAATACCAGTCAATACGCAAGGTTTGACACACACAGCCCAAAGTGGCTGAATACCAGTCAACACGCAAAGGTTGACACACACAGCCCAAAGTGGCTGAATACCAGTCAACACGCAAAGGTTGACACACACAGCCCAAAGTGGCTGAATACCAGTCAACACGCAAAGGTTGACACACACAGCCCAAAGTGGCTGAATACCAGTCAACACGCAAAGGTTGACACACAGCTCTTAGAGGCTGAATACCTACACCCCGGCATGATCAAGAAAAATTAAACCTGAGTGCATACACAGCACTGTTAGGCATTCCACTTTGAAATAACCCATGCCCAGATTCACCTGGGTGAAAAAGGCTGTCTGAAAGCGGGAGGGACACAAAAGCCTCCACAAAATGTGCCAGGTCACATCCATTTGGGTAAATAAGGGGCCAAAAGGGGCTTGATTCCCATGCCGGTACAATCAATGTGCCCCATGCCTTGCATATTTCCGCATGCCTTAAAACCCTGGGGATAAGGGCAGGTGGTGGGCAACACCAATTGTTCTCACCACTCCAATGTGTTGTAAATGTATCAATGGCCTCACTGCCAATATCCGCATGGCGGGAGTTAAAACGTGGAAGCTGTGTGTTCAAATGGTTTGCAAACCTATCTACACTATGGGGACCCCACAAATTATCCAATCTGACAAACATGCTCGGATCCAAGTACCAATCATCATAATCAATAATTCGGCTTAAATAGTCTGCCAACTGATTCTTCTCCCTGGGTATCCATTCAGGTTCTAAATGAATTTGGCTAGTCACACACAACTCGAATACTCTGACCGCCTCAATTTGTAAGGCAGGTTTACAACTACCCACCTGCAATATGCGCACTACATTTTGGTTATCAGTGAACCAGCGAACTCTTGTACCCATCAGCTTACTGGCAATTGCTTCAAGTACTCGAGCAACTGCCACCAACTCCCTCCATGTTGAACTCTGACTAGCTTCGTGCTCCCTCCAACAACCATGGGCAACATGCATGCCATGGCTTACTGTGTACCCTCCGTATCCTGTATCACTAGCATCCGAATACGCAACTCGGATAGCAGAAGGGCTTCGCCATATTGGTTGCCCATTAAATCCATTGATAGCCTTTACCCAAAAATTGAGTTCCTTTTGACTCTCTGCAGTCACTGTAAGTACATCACACCATGCAATGCGCGATTCTAGCATAGCATACAAAGCCCTAGTCATGAATCTAGCAACAGGACCCAAGGCCAAACCCATGGATATAATTTTCCCCACCAAGCTTGCAATACTTTTAGCACAAATTTGACGCTGTCTTAAAGCGCCCTGCAGCATATCCTTAAGAATGTTAATTTTCTTTTCGGGTACTGAAATATTTCCAGATTGTAGATCAATGTTAAAACCCAGCCACTCCAACCTATGAGTTGGGGTCCACGTGGACTTAGCCTCGTTGACCACAAACCCTGTCTTTGCTATGGTGTCCTTTACCAGCTGACTAACCCTAGAAGCCTCCTGCTCACCCTCCACAGCACATATCCCATCATCTAAGTATACCACAGCCTTAAACCCCTTACCTCGCCACAACCGTACTAGAGGACGCAGCAACTTTGTAAATAGATATGGTGCAGTACACAACCCAAATGGCAATACAGTAAATACATAAAAACCTGCTTTCCACCTAAAGCCCAGAAATTTCTGATGATGCTCCACTATGTCAACATGATGATATCCCGATTTTAAATCAAATGCAAACATCCACTCACCTGGCTTAAACAGTAGCATTGCCACACGTAAATCTTCATATTTAAACTTCTGTACCTTCAAGTAATGATTCACATGTCTCAAGTTAACTACCAGTCTCCTTTTACCCGCGCCGTTCACCACCACTGAAAGAGGACTACATACCACTGGCTGTTCTGCAACCATTTTAATACAACCTCCCATTAAGAGTTCCCCAATTGCACTATCGACAAACTCTGATTCAGCGAATGCAGAGGGTTGATTCGGACGGGAATATGGTGGAGGAGCAGACATAAATGGCAATATGTAACCTTGTGTAATTACACTCAGTATCCAAGGGGGGGCACATAGCTCATCTCTCCAAAAATCAATGCACTTATGCAACCTCCCCTTAACACCTGCAACTGACACTGACACCTCCCCTTTTTCCACATTCAACACGTCTTCACATATCTCAGGTGACAATAAACCACCCCTTACAGCACCTGAACACGTGCCCTCATCATACCCCGTACTTTCTGATAAAGGATACGTTGCTGGGGCTGCGCCACGCTTGGGGCAGTCACGCCTCCAGTGGCCAAACTCCCCGCATTGATGGCAAGCACCCGGCGCGCTTCTCGGAACAGAAACCAAACCCGCTGGATCCCTCGCGCGCGGTGGCCGTTTTCCTTCCGGGGCCATAGGTTCAGGCTCGCTCAACCTGGCCCGTTTTGCACTTGCCTCCCGCTCTTTTCTTCGCTTAGCAGCAATCTTCCTCTCAGCTGCTCGCTCGGCCTTCTCCATACGTCTCTCGTCATCTGAGTCGTCCGCTAAATCGTCATCGACATACTCCTCGACGACTGCCCATCCAACTTCCGAACGATCGGCGAGTTTGATCAGCTTCTTTCTGTGGGTAAGAAGCTCCATACCTTCTTTCGCTGCCTCCTTAGCTCGCGCCAGCGCTTCTTTTCCTGCTCCCCTTTCTGCACGGGCGATGGCAGCGGAGGTGGTTTCCAGCCGCTCTTCGACGTCTTCGCAAAAACGATATTGGTTCTCGTTTCCCTTTCGGCGAAACGAGTACGGGTCACGCCTGGAGCTTCGTGCCAACTTGCTCGCAGCTTCCTCCTGGCCGACCGCAAAATCTTCTCGCATTTGCTGCATTTCGGCAATCATTCTAGCCATCTGCGCTTCCAGACGGCCCGCTCCGCCGCTTCCGCTGGGTCCAGGTTCCGACGTACGTGTGGCTGCTCCATCGTCGCGTTCGGAATCGGACATCCTCTCGAGAAAAGGTTGACTATAAGGTTGACTGTAAGTCGTGCACTGTGACTTAGACTGACTAGTCTTCCCGCCTTCCTGGGTACATATACCCACATCCACGTGGTCATCTCACATGCTTCACACCTACATCATAAGCTGCCAATCGCAATAGGAGGGAGCGTAGTTTCTGTCTAATTTACTACGTTCAAACGACATAAACATATATAAACACACAATGAATTGAGTTAGCATGACAAAGCCAATGAAGCTGGAGTGGTGAACAGCCCTGGATGACTTCACTAATGCTGAGTGATAGCAACAGCATTGAGCCAATGTCACCTAGAGGACGTATAAAAGTAGTACAGGTAGAGACAGAGGTTCATGATGCTCAAATTCAGCAAGTACACCCCCACTTATAAGCATTCCATCCATACTATCTGCACATTCCATCCCACATATATTCATACACTCGTACATAACTATCATTTAAAACACCACCTCCCATCATTGCACATACATACATGCTTATCACACACAACTGCACTCATCCCAGACACTATACAACATACTACCATTGCCCACATCAGTTCACACATACCAACTTCCATTATCACACACATACATACTGATCCCAAAAGCCCATATGCACTCAGACTATCATACCCCACCATCACCCAACATCATACCATCATACCCCACCCTCCACCCACTCACCCACTATCACTCAACATCATACTCCACCCATCCACTATCACCCAACATCGTACCCCACCCTCCACTCACCCACCCACTATCACTCAACATCATACCCACCCTCCACTCACCCACCATCATACCCCATCCTTCACTTACCCACCATCACCCACCATCATACCCCATCCTTCACTTACCCACCATCACCCAACATCATACCCACCCACCATCACCCAACATCATACCCACCCACCATCACCCAACATCATACCCACCCTCCACTCACCCACTATCACCTAACATTATACCCCACCCTCCACTCACCCATCATCACCTAACATCATACCCCACCCTCCACTCACCCACCATTACCCAACAGCCTCCACCCACCCACTATCATAAAACAGTCCACCCCAAATGCACAAGTATGAAGCTTGTGCAAATATACCTTAATCATTGATTGAGTGGTATTGTTGTGACTTAAGTAGACTGACTTAAGTCAGTTACTAGCAATTGTATTCACGTGGTCTGTCAAAACTTAGTTACCTTTCATGTGGCAGATTATGTGCACTGATAGGATGGCTACAAAATCTATGAATGCTACAAAACCTATCAATCACTACAGGACTGTCCCCTTCACTACATGTATGGACAAAGCATTGCATGACCTTGCTCTGTGCATGGATTCAACCACACATACACACAACATGAAATTCAGTCCCTTCACATCTGATGCAGCTTATTTGAAGGTGTGGGATCATGTATTATGGAATACAAACAAGGTCCTGGGGGAAAAGACAGCAAAACGGAGGTTTGGTAGGCTGTTTACAACAAAAGAGCTGTATGGGGTGGTCCAGGAAACTCGGGGGAGCATTGCTGGCATATATGCACCACTAATCACCATACCAGTACATGTGCACGTTGTGAATTTTAGTGAGAGTGTGCAGAGTGTGCACTGAAGGCTAACTGTAGCTGGTAGTAAATTGTTACCACAACAGGTCCTGGCTTTGCCAGACTGTTTCCTACATCAAGCCCAGCTACAGTTAGCCTTCAGTCCATGAATTATATAAATGGAAACATCTACAGAACATTAATTGAAGATATGACTCAGTAATAAGTAGGCATACTCTGGAGCCTCTAATGCATTGGTGAAGAGGGGGTGGTGTTAGGGAGGGAAGAGGGGGTGGGTGGTGTTAGGGAGGGAAGGGGTGGTGCTAGGGAGGGAAGGGGTGGTGTTAGGGAGGGAAGGGGTGGTGTTAGGGAGGGAAGGGGTGGTGTTAGGGAGGGAAGGGGTGGTGTTAGGGAGGGAAGGGGTGGTGTTAGGGAGGGAAGGGGTGGTGTTAGGGAGGGAAGGGGTGGTGTTAGGGAGGGAAGGGGTGGTGTTAGGGAGGGAAGGGGTGGTGTTAGGGAGGGAAGGGGTGGTGTTAGGGAGGGAAGAGGGGGTGGTGTTGGGGTGGTGTTAGGGAGGGAAGAGGGGGTGGTGTTAGGGAGGGAAGAGGGGGTGGTGTTAGGGAGGGAAGAGGGGGTGGTGTTAGGGAGGGAAGAGGGGGCGGTGTTAGGGAGGGAAGAGGGGGTGGTGTTAGGGAGGGAAGAGGGGGTGGTGTTAGGGAGGGAAGAGGGGGTGGTGTTAGGGAGGGAAGAGGGGGTGGTGTTAGGGAGGGAAGAGGGGGTGGTGTTAGGGAGGGAAGAGGGGGTGGTGTTAGGGAGGGAAGAGGGGGTGGTGTTAGGGAGGGAAGAGGGGGTGGTGTTAGGGAGGGAAGAGGGGGTGGTGTTAGGGAGGGAAGAGGGGGTGGTGTTAGGGAGGGAAGAGGGGGTGGTGTTAGGGAGGGAAGAGGGGGTGGTGTTAGGGAGGGAAGAGGGGGTGGTGTTAGGGAGGGAAGAGGGGGTGGTGTTAGGGAGGGAAGAGGGGGTGGTGTTAGGGAGGGAAGAGGGGGTGGTGTTAGGGAGGGAAGAGGGGGTGGTGTTAGGGAGGGAAGAGGGGGTGGTGTTTGGGAATACCTGCATGCTTGGATAAATGTGCCCCATTAACTATTCTGACGCAGGCAAAACAGCGATGCCTAAATCCACCTCTGACGGGCTAAAAAAAATCATATGGGGAGTGGCTTACATTGACACCTTAAGGAATGTAATCAGTCTTGTACTGATTGGTGAATGGAGAGAGCAAATGTCAGTAAGAAATGCACTGCAGATACATGTACTTATTGTAGTTGCAGATACATGTACTTATTGTAGTTGCAGTATGTTTAATATCTTTGCTTGGCAACAATGTCATTAATAATTTGTGTTCCCTCACATGTCCACACCTCCAAAAAGAGCTGCAGAGATTGAATTGACGTTTTAATTTCATGTGGTGCGTAGGTGTAGTTGAAAAGCATGCACAGAGAAAGGTCATGCAATGCTTTGTAGTGATGACAGGGACAGTCCTGTAGAGATTAATAGGTTTTGTAGCCATCCTACCAGGTACATAATCAGCCACATGAAAGGTAAGACCAGGTGAATACAATTGCTAGTAACTAAGATTTGTGACTTAAGTCACAATACCACTGTCAATCTATGATTAACATGGAGTAAAGCTTTACTATTGGCCTTCAAAATATGTGAAATGTGCTGTTCCTACAGAAAGAGGCGTATTCTTGTTTGGATGCAATAATTAAACTCACTTTTAAATTACGTCAGCTGCTGTTCACCATATTTCGAACTCTAGCGTAAGACAAGCAAGAATAGACCTCTTACTTTGTATTTCGGCTGAAGTGTTCGTGTCTCTGACGATTCGGAGCTGATTTCACCGCCTAGCGTATTTTGTACACAAACGCCTCCGAGAACAAAGTAGCGATCGCAACAAAGCACAGGTCTTCAAGAGAGACTGTACTAATGGTAGAAGGAAACATAAAATTTTGCTTCGTTCTGATTTTGTTAGCAATTCAAAAATCCTATCTCAAGATTTCTTACGCAGCTACGGAAATATTCTACGGCCGTGACACTACGTATCGACGGATATTTAGATCAGTCGGTAATCGGTTAAAGCATGAAACATAATTATATTTAATAGTTACCATGCAGGGTTCGAAATACCGGGTGCCGCACCTGCGCCACGCAGGTGCTTTTTTCAGTACGCAGGTAGCCCGATACTGATACCTGCACTTGGTGCAGGTGAAATTTACACATGTAGTGATCATGTATGCTTGCAGCATAAACAAAATGCACGCGCGTATTAAGCAATTAGTTATGTGGCGTGGTTTATGATATGCACGCGCGTAACTAAGTAATTAGTTACGTGGCATACGCGCGTAACTAAGTAATCAGTTACGTGACTTGGTTTATGATATGCACGCATGCATAGCACAAGTGAGTACCTGCAAGACTTGCGAGTGCTGTCTCGTTCGCGCATTTATATGCACACGACCGACGCTAGCTGCAAGTGCTATTATTAGTGCATGTTCAGTTTACTGTGTTCTTACTCGTGGGCGGTACTGTACATGTAGGCGTTCCTCGCATCCTAAAACTTGGAACTTGAATAATGTAGCACTAAAACATTTAGTTTGAATCATTTAAAATTGGCTTTCAAGATCGTTCAACAATCTACGAACTTGGCGGAGAGTATAGTAGAAGTTAGAAATCATGTGTATTAGGCAACATGAGGTGAAATTGCAAAGTTTTTTGGGACAGTGAGGGGCGTATCCCAACCAGGCATATGCAGCACTTAAATAGCACACTGGTGTTGTTTTTTGCTGCCATCTTGCAACCTTTAATTTGCTACATGAATATTAATTGTTCTTTTTCAATTTAACATACAACAATGTATCAGTCCAAATGTGTGCAGGTAGACAAGCCATGGTGCAGGTGGGATAGTTATGTCATCTGCACCATGTGCAGGTGCTTTTATAAAAGTATTTCGATCCCTGCCATGGAAATGCACTTGCAAGGTTTACTTGCATTCCTTTGTTATGCTCTTTTTAAATCCTATGTAAAAGAAATGTTACGTTTTTTTTTTTTTTTTAACATGTAACTTTTTTTGTATCCGATATATATTTACGAAAAGAATACAAAAAACTACACTACACCTAAAAAAATAACATTAAAATCAGAGGAATGTAATTTGGCTTCATGCATGCAGTATGAATTTGTATTTCATGTGACATTAAAATGCAGATCAATTTTCCTTCTTTTGTTCCTGTCGTATCGACACATTTTTGCTTTTTCCTCTTTCTGTTCTGTGTGTAAAAGGGGAATCATGGCAGTGGCATATCCAATGGGGTGGGTGCGGTGCATTTAGTACCCCCCTGCTATCATTATTAATTATAAATATTCAAGCTCTATTTGGATAGTCACTGTGAAACCATAAGGCTTCATAGACTGAGTGTGTGTGTGTGGGGGGGGGGGGGGGTACTGACCTCTCAGCACCCCCTCACTGGATATGGCATTGCATAGAGTAGGTCATAAATTGCGTCCATTGGTCAAATGTATTTCCTTGTGTGCCACTGCATGTGACCAGCATGTGTCCAGCATTGTGTCCAGCATGTGAATCGCTCTGCACCATTGATTCATGAGTGTATTCATTTATAGAGACTAGTTGACTGCTGTGAAAAAGGTCTGGACATCTTTCAAGAGCACCCTGACTCTCCTGCTGCTAAGGATCTCCTAGAACTGGCTACAGCGTTGCACAATAACTTCAGATGATAAATATGTTTATGTGCATAATGCTTATGCTCTTAACATTCACTTCCCATTAGTAATCTTGCGAGCCCCAACATATGTGTGAAACACGCCACTTGTATCTGTGATTCATATAGGTTTCTCACTTTAATTCTCAGAAATTGGCCATCACCATGGTAACTACAATATGAGCTGCATGTAGCCACAGCCAACCAGTATGGATTTTATAATTAGCCAGTGGGGGAGGGGTCTCATGCCATGACGTAATGTAATAATATTAATATAGGGGTTGGGCGGTGTTAGCTGGCCGAGTTTCTAATTGGCTGGCGACGTGATGAACATATATAATTCCGTCGACTAGCTAAGAATTAAATCGGACTTCCAAACTATTGGATAAACCCTTTTGCCGGAAGGCAGGGTTGCCGAATGTCAGGCCAGGCTCCTTACAAACTCAGACCTCTGCTTACTCGCAACGTCGCTCTGTGATGTGCTCACAATGCAATGTGCGCAAATTGTACAAAGAGCGGATACGAAGGGTTTGGATAAAGCTTGGTGTGACGTCTCACTTCTGCGCAATGTATAATCTTGCAGCTAGGTCGATCACTCTGGATCTGAAAGCTCGTCCCTGTGATGACCGAGCACATCTTTTAAAAGCACGCGCAAGAAAAACTGCGAAGCTATGGCAGCATCTTCTCCAGACAATAGTTGTGTCATATAATGTTGCTCCTGCTCGGTAGATATTGGTAGATAGACGAGAGGCCAATCTCTTGTATGTCACAGAGGCACACTCCCCATTTCTCCTGATGTGGAAAAAAAAAACTTAGTGGAGTAAAGGAGCCGTATTATATTTCCCGTAAGTTCGCGATATGAGAAAGCATTTGGGCGGAAAACGCGTACATGACGAAAATATATTGCCCGCTGGTGAGGATCACGGTCGATCACCCCAAAAACCTTCAAGACCCGAGCACCTCGTCTCAAGTTCTGAATTTGAAGTGCCACGTGATATATTGCACACACACACACACACACACACACACACACACACACACACACACACACACACACACACACACACACACACACACACACACACACACACACACACACACACACACACACACACACACACACACACACACACACACACACACACACACACACACACACACACACACACACACACACGTATACCAATATACTAATCTGTCCGGCTTCACTGATAAACTGATCAGTAGGCACTGCCTAACTGACAGTGAGTACCCATGTGAGATCTTGGGAACTCAGTTGACAGTAGTGAAAAATTGCCTCGTCTTGGCTTTCAGTCATATGATTATCAGTCACACGGGTGCCATCCAATGACATGATGCAATTTGTATAGAACAACCCTTGCAAGCTTTAACCAGAGAACTGCTATCACGTGGCACTTCAAATTCAGAAGACGAGGTGCTCAGGGGATCGTCTTGAAAGTTTTTGGGGTGATCCTCACCAGCGGGCATGTGTGTGTGTGTGTGTGCATGTGTTGTGTGTGGCAACAGGATGAATGTGGCATACAGCGGGGGAGTACTACTTTCCTGTGGGTTCACTAATTTGCATGTGCCAAATTGCCAATACCCGTACATATGTACCGTTAAATCACCGCCGCGCGCGCAAAGAATAGTTGGGCGTAGCCCGACCTCCGCGTATTGGCGGAAGGTCGGGTATCAAGCCTATACCTAGATTTGTACCCATCTAATAGCGTATGTGGGCTATATGTGATAATAGCACATGGGTACAAATCCAGGTTGATACCCGACCTTCCGCCATGCAATACGCGAAGGTCGGGCTACGCCCAACTATAAGCAAAGATGGTGCAATGCAGTACATGCATATTTAAATTTGCTAAGTTTACGGCCAGAATGATCTGTATAGTAATTTAACGTCCACCTGGTGAAGTTATGTAAGAGCTCTCTGCAGCTGGCAGTAATATACTTCACAGCCTGGTATACCTACCGGAAACTGGCATGTGCACTTTTAATTCAATATCATGCATATACAAAACATTCATCTTGCTGCACAGTTCTTTAGCAGAATACCGAGAAACACCACACGAGAGCATACTATAAATCTACACCGCAGTTAATTATTATAAATTAAGCTGAACTAATCACATGATGCTTTTACCTCGCCTATTGTCTACTAGTAGTTTTAAAAAGGTTGGACCAGTGCCTTTACCTTCCTTCGCGTTTGTGGGAGGTTTCTGTAAACTTCTCTATCTTGCTCGTGCCAGACCTCCCTTGCGTACCACAGAGGCTATTTGATGAGGGTGTTACACAGTGGCGGATCCAGGAATTCGGCGAGGGGGGGGTCCGACATGAATAATAGATGAGGGGAGGGGCGCGCGCAATGCGCGCGCAATTTTTTTTGTGCATGTTATTCCATAGAGAGATTGCATGGATCACTTGCACTCAGTTGAACTTAAGTTCTTTTTCCCAGGCTTATGTGGATTTTAAATGGGTGTGTCAGTTTCGTCAGATTTGTACCTGCGCGTAGTTACTTCGATACTTGAGCCACTTAAAATTTGCATCATACTCAGATAACCTACTTCAAGCAATGAACAGTATTCTATTTCGTCCCCTGTACATCAGCTGCATAAATCTTCAGCGGACCTATATACCCTGCAGTTTGAAAACCACCTAGCTCTTGGCACGTATATTAAAATGCTGGTCAAGTGAGTCATAGAAAAAATCGCGGGAATCACATAGGCGACGCATGCAATTTTACGCGTCACCAGAGATAGTATATCGAACGATGTCATTGTATGAAGTTAAATTAGCCGGCTCCGCCCCCCCCCCCCCCCCCCCACAGGTTAAATTTCGTAATTTACCTTCCGACGCCTGTATGATATACGAAGAATGCAAAGCGACGATTTCAACGACGCGTCGTCGAGGAACAATACACCGAGCACCTTTATGCACACGTGACTGGGGTATTAATAGTAATTATATTCATCATGGGTCCTGAGGGGGGGGTCCGGACCCCCATGACCCCCTCGCTGGATCCGCCCTTGAGTGTATACGTACGTAATACGTAGGTGCTTTGCACAGTGTAGTGCTGTGGACACATCTAACCATGTCTGGCATCAGGCTGGACATAGCCTGAGCAGAGGTGGTTAGGGTCAGCATATATTCCCTTGCACAACACTCCCCTGCAGCAAACACTGCCTCACGTTGTTCCTCTGGTTAGGGCTATCAACACCACCTTGCCTCATGCAACGATTAATTCTTCCATACTACCATCAAAAGCAATTAACTTCTGTCGACACCGGTCACCCACCTTTTCTCTAAGCTGGATGACCATCTCTTCGAGGTTCGTCTGGATGTGTCCCCCGTCACTGACAAAGCTCACCTGCTGTCTGCTTCCTTCCCGCAGTCATGCAGCCTCGTAGTTGTCTGTCACTCCTTCAGAGGGTCTCAGTCTCCATCTCGACCCTTCTGTTGCCATAAAGTAATGGCTTGGCTTGCATGCATTGACCTTTCTTATGGTCTTGCTGCATGCCCACTGTGCCCTGAGATAGCCCTAAACCTGCCATCACTCTGTTGTGGTGATGTGTGGTTTCCTGCCACAAAAAATTATGTGCTGTCCTGTGGTCATCTGGGTGTCCAGGAGCAATCTCAACCACAATCACAGCCACACCTGTCCAGCTGGCTTTTGGCTCAAAACTGCATGGGCCTTGGGTGAGCTAGAAGCTATTGACCTGTCCGGTTAATCCTCAGTGAGTGTGACAACAGGAAGAGCTACATGGACCACTGAGCAGAGATAGGGCTGTTCCAATGATGCAAATGCAGTGAACTTAGTTGGAACTGTGTTGGTTTAGTGGTTGAATCCTACAGAGCTTGGGGAAGTATTCCCTTTGTAATCTAGTCATTTGTTTTATTAGTGCTATGCTTATGCAATATTTTAATTCTGTAATATGCATGCATGTGTTCATTCAATAACATAATAAGTATTATTCATTATACATCAAACTAATTATTCTATGTTTGTATTCCCTGTTTATTACATAAACAAAACAACAACGTGTGTACATACATACCGACTTTAAATAGCAGCATTTCGTCAAGACAAACCCTTGAATGACTAGGCTATAGGTGGTTCTGTCAATGTTATGATTGAAGGTAAGTCATAACTTTGCACATCTGCTTGCATGTTCCCCTCTCCTCTCCTCACATACCTTACAAAGCACCTGCACCTGCATAACATGCATGTAGTGCAGTTTGTCAACACGACACCACCATTG
Source organism: Spongilla lacustris (assembly GCA_949361645.1). Lineage (NCBI taxonomy): Eukaryota > Metazoa > Porifera > Demospongiae > Spongillida > Spongillidae > Spongilla > Spongilla lacustris. The sequence goes on from OX442415.1 coordinate 17,266,424, forward strand.
ACCACCGCTTTGGCAAACAATAGTTTGAGTACACTTAAACATGGCCAGTAGGTGGCATCTATTAGATTAGAGTAATGGCCTTACAGTGCAGCAACCTTGTTGTTACATGCCACAAATTGCACACCTGCCAAGGTAACCATCGTGCTAGAATAATTGTGGTATGTCGGCCTATTAGTCAAATTAAGGTGTATACCATGGGAGACTACTTATTAATTACATTATAATTGCAGAGCCATTCTAAACCATATATGCACATATGCTTGTAATTATAATTTTAATAATTATTAATTTTGGGTTTGCGCATGTACCAGATTATAGTCATAAATAAATGTGTATGCATAGTTTGATTTTAGTGGGGTACGATTTCAGAATGTAGGTATATATGAGGTGATATAATTGACTGAATTCCTTCATCGAGTTGATCATAAACAGAAATGGCACATCGAATCTGTTCAAGAAATGTCAGGCTTTGCGTGTACTAAACCCGTAATGGTCTCCTTCCTATCATTAGCACTACCATAATCTGCCATGTAAACTTAAGGTTTAGCTTCTGTACAAGAACCGCGTGCTACTTTCTATTAACGCGTGACGCGTATATTCAATCGGGACCTACGTTAGTAGGTCCTATGTAGGATTTGAAGTGTCATGAATACGATTAGCAAACAACCAGGTTCCACTATTATAATTCAAGTCCGCAATTGCTGGGCATGCTGCAATACTGCAGCCGGAGAGTTTCTATGCTTCCTGACTATTCTCACAGCGCTTTACACATTGTTCTGTCCCTCCGCCATCCCCCCCCCCTCCCCCCCTTCATTGGTTTCCTACACTTGTTGGTGATAGCATGCTGAAACAGTACTAGTGGTTTTCATAGAACGAGCAAGCTATACATGCATTTAAATGTATGATGTATGGAAATGGTTTGTGCGGGCAATTATTTTTCCAAATGACGAGGTACGGTTTCTAATTAAAGGAACGAACAACACTATCCCATATTTACGCGCACATGATGCGATCAGCAGTTTATTTCACTGATTTAATTATGTGATCAATTTGCATAGGGTATATAAGCCGAAGGTCTGAACTTTGCGCAATTCACTACCAAAAGCGATGCATCGAGCTGCAGCGGCGGTGGCGGCGATCCTTCTCATCACTAAAGCAATTCACTGCTTTCCCATCAGGTCTAGGATTGGGACCGAGAACAGATCACAGGAACGAATGGTTAACGGGTACATAAAAGGCGTGTACGAATGTCTGAATACCCGCACTCCTTTGGAATGTTGCGGACTGGAAGCGTGTAACATTCGAGCCACCCTGGGCTTCGGTAAGTGATGCGTGACATTGAATCACTATACTGATCATTTTGTGCTAATGGAAATTGAAATTTCTACCTCTAGAGGAGTTGGGCCATAATTATAGCAACGGAACCACCATTAGTATCGGCCTGCACTTTAATACTACCTTTATATCTCAGTTGGTAAAACAGAGCACGACCTTCGACCTCCGTGCAGAAATGCGTGTTCATAAAAAGTTGCTATCTAAGGATGACATTTTGTCGTTACAATCCGCCGGATGTAACACTTCAGGAATCGCTATTCGTCTGTTAGATGACGAATATAATATGATATCGGAGCTCGTTTTGACCATGAGACAACTTGAAGTGAACGAATGGGTTTCGTTTGGTAACCTTAGTCAAATGTACAACTCATGGACGACTGACACGAATCGCACCATGCGAAGCGTAAGGTTGGACATACTGGCTTCGTGCAGAGCAATACAGCCCGCCTTCGCCACTGCTTTTGGAGAGGAGCTGAAGCCAATTTTGGTGGCTTACACGAGCGAACCGAATATGGCTTCCTTCCCCAGTGACGTCAGCATAAAACGCAAAATCCAACGCCGCGAAGTACAGAAGAATGCATCATGTGGCGTCTATCCTTATCAAGTAAGCAATAACCTTTAAAAATATACAACGGATTATCTATCTTGTCTTATAACGCAATAGATCAATATGTCGGATTATTTTCCTAAAGCGATTGCACCTCTACAAGTGTCGGCCATCTTTTGTGCAGGATCCTGCGATCTTGCACAACCTAATAACCTCAACACTAACTCCTGGATCCACCTATCAGAACATAAAAGTCATCCTAACGAAGTTCGCTCTTTATGCTGCGCTCCCAGTGGATATAATACAATCTCGGTCATTGAGCAGGAAGCCGTGAACGTGTTGACGCTTGAAACTATGCTCAATTTTAATGCAGCAGCTTGCCAATGTGTATGACATATGACGTAATGTTTGTGAATTGTAATGCCAGTGTACATGGTATCGCACATGAATTAATGCTGATTAACCTACCGCGCTGTGTTAACGCTGTTCGCCGGAGTTAACATGTATATTTGTGTACCTAGGTTAACAGTGCTGGTTGTAAAACTAATGAATTTCTTTTAAAACCAATAATTATCCAAAAATAACTTATACCCTGCCCATTATTAATTTTGTTGGTGCGTACATGTATACATGTATGAGCGTATCCAACTCGAATTCACTGCCGAGCCGAAGAGCTTACTGTTTTATAGTAGTGATGTATACATGTATGTCAGTGCAGACAACACACTACAAGTTCAGTATATACAGCGTTTAATTAGTTCGTATTTTGTACGCCATCAATGCTATAGCTAGGGTTGGCAAATCCGATTAAACCCTTTCTAACGAAACTCCGTACGCTTGTGGTAGGGGGAAAAAAACCAACCCATTTTTGTGATCGAGTCGAGGGCATTAGTCCAATAGCGTGCTGCTGCAGCGCGAGAGCCGATGACTTAGCCCACGCAAGCGGTAAGAGCAACACCGATTTCGAATTGTTTACCCATTTTATCCAATTCAAATAGCACGAGGTAGGCGGAAACAAAACTCCGCAACACCACAGCATTTGTTAGGTTTTGTCCGCACTTTTAACGGATGTTTACCCCGGTTAACGCTCTATTTTGTAGCAATTGTGACCGCTGCAGTGTGACCCCCCTTTCCTATATGAAGAATGACGTACTGTATAAGAATGACGTAATGTGCATGTGTGGTTAATTGGTATTTAATCGCGCGATCGATCGAATGGTGCGTATGAGCAGGAATTGAGGTAAGCAATCAATGCAAAAGACGCTATAGCTACGGTAATAACCTGTTTTCTGAGGAAAAGAATCTGAGATCCATTCCATTCACGCTAAACAAACTAAAAGTACTAATACTATAGCGTCACGAAGTAGCAGCATTGTGAAAAATGAAGAGTTTTCTCGTCGCTATCCATGCAAGTGCAGGCTCAAGTAATCCGGATATCGCATGATGTTTGTATTGGATATCACTGTGAATTTCATGCTAAATAAACGCAAAAGCAAAAAGCGGCTGGGGCGGGAGCTATCAGGCCCCCTCCCGTCCCCCCCCCCCCCCCCAGTTGTGAATATATTTATCGGACCCCCCCCCCCCCCCCCCTTCCCTAAAACCTGGATCCGCCCCTGCACGGATACCCCGGCAGCTTCAAGAAACACCCCCGCCCCCGGTCGGGATATGGCACCCCCCCAAACTACTACAATGCTACTTAAAAGATGTGGCTATTGCAGTATAATAGCAGCGAGTTATTCACATTTGATATTGAGTACCTAGCAAATTACTGTGATTTACTGATTTAAAAGCGTTGCGTTCTTTTTGTGGACAATATCATCCGATATTCAGTTGCAGGCAATATACCTCGCCCGGTGTCCACAAAAGAACGCAACGCTTTTAAATCAGTACGTTTCTTAATAATCCAATCAAGTGACTCGTAATCTTCTGTATATACATGTATATCAAAGTTACGGATAGAGAGTTATTAGCATCTAATGTCGAAGATTTAATAACTATATATTTTTATTAAGCATATCTAATTAGTCAATTGTCAATTGACGTCGTAGGATAAATGTGTGAATAAAATGTTTATTGTATAAATTACTTATACTGAAGAAGGTATCTGATTTTAATTTATCCACACAATGGCAATCGAACTGATTTGTGCTTTATTCTGGATATTGCACGTGAGACCAAACCTTTACGTTATCAGGATTAGATAATCGTGGTCAAACAGGAATAGCTATAAAACAGAACTCCGTCATAAAACGCCCCTGCTATACCAAGCATACTTAATAATTAGGACCCGGCAGTACGTTCGCGCTACAAAATGTTGTAACCCGTACTATATATAATTTTAGGCTGCTGATGCAGATTTTTGCACACCGCGCCGTCTGCATATAAAGAAGCATAAAGCTGCTTTAGATCTTCTGTCTGCCCTTGAGCAGATGGGCACCATTGATCCTCAGGTGGCTCTAGTTTTATTGGAAATTGTGCCAGTGTTTGCAAACTATAGTCAACCTGATCAGGGCTACACCACCATGCTCTTCAGAGTTATTATGATGCTACCATTCGTCATTCATTTGCACAATGCACAGGAGTGGAGGAAGCAAGCTCAATTGAGTTTACGTAGAGACTTCATTATGGAATTCCATTGATGAGTTGCCATTTTTAATCATCATTTGGCCGAAGCAATATCACAGTTCAATAGCATCTTTCCCCATCTGAAGCCCTATCTTTCTCTAGCTTATCTACTCACACACCATCTCAGAAAGATTTATCAGATAAGTTGAAACAAGCTCATCTGGGTCTGGATACGAGACTAAGATCAAAGGGCTCACTAGGTACACGGTTTCAACTTATCAAACACTTTGGGAAGCAAACAGCAACACAGGGACTTTCCGCTTCTCGTTGGGAGGCAGACAAACACGTCTCTGCCATTCATGAAGCTTTTTAGTACAGCGAGTTGATTTGGTCGTAGTTCAGAATATCCCAGTTCTTTAGTGGCTTTTGAAATGGCACGATCAATAGCTTCCTTCGAATACAGCGCCATGACGTTCAATGAGACAGTGGCCTAATTACCTCCTGTCACATGATATCTCCAATCTGATTGGTAGCGCCAATACATGTATTCCGGCACTAGCACACGGAAATAGACATAATATTCCATACATTACGTCATGACACAAGAGCCCCAGTCTCGTATCCAGACCCAAATATCACAGCAATTATTGATTTCACTTTAAAATCAATTGTTAAATCAACGCATGATTTGATAGTAAAATCAAATGCACTTGATTTGCGATTGATTTTACTGCAAAATCAATTGTGAATCAATAATTGCGTTTTTTTGCTGTGCATTTACGTAACGATGATCATCACTAACATATGACACCTCGATCTATACATGATGTAATACTGTAAGATCGTTACGTACATGAACATTTGATTAGCGCTATTTGCTCTTTCACTTCCTGCACATGGCAATATGTAATAAATAAAATAAAAGGTGCATTCATCCGGCCGGCATATATGCCTTAGCATCCTGTCATCGCTATATCAATGCTGATCACACTTCGCGATTGTAAATAAGCATCTCAGTCGAATTTAGTGTCATAGACGTTCTATAACCACTGTCTGTAACACCCAGCAAATGTATTGAGTTTTTTTTAATGTGCAATGAATGTCATAACGTCCTGTCGTACAGTGGTTCAAAGCGTACGCGCGTGCTTCGATTACGCGTAGACATAAATTGTGCATGTTCTAGATCAATCCCGGCGCATGCGCGTTAGCATTGTTGGTGGCTCCAATAAGAATCATTAATGGCCTCGAAGGCAGGAAAAGTGGATTCGTCAGCATCCGACGATGTAACTCTGAAGGAAAGATTGAAGCGCGGATGGGATTTATTGCGCATCCTCTATCGCAATGAATTCACGAGGTAAAGCTGTTGGTTGTGTGCACGTGGTATCTCGCGAAGGTTCGATCCCATTTTCCATTCAATTTGCAGAGGTCTTGGTAGAGACTTGTTATTTTTTGGAGGGTCAATCTTTGTGATCAAAACAATCATATCTGGCCTCTCGGAAGAGGCACTGCCCAACGGGCCGTAGTGTACCTGGTCTGGTGACAGTTCGAAGACTTTGGGCTTGTTCGTATGTCTTATTTTGTGTACACGTATTTATGCACGTCCTCCTTTGCCTGTACGAATGCACTTGCTGTGCGCTACACTGTTAACTGTTTGAAAGTGTTTGGATAGTCTGGTCCCCAGGCTGTTGTGCATTGTTCGTAGTAGTTCGTACATGATAAGAAATCAGCTCATCTCGGTTTAGAGGCTTCTGCCCCCTAAATCATTAATCTCTTGATGGTATTACACCTACGACGTCACGTGGATCGTTTATTATTATATTATTTTACATACTACTTATGTTGGACGTCGCTAGACTTGTTGAGAACATGGGGAGGGGAGGCAGATGTGTGAGTATGCATAATAAAAAGTTGAGTAGGGTATATAGGCATATTTCCTTTTCAAGGTAGGATGTTCCGTGTTAGGAGCGTGCTGTACAGAAGTGTCATTGAAAACTTACTTGAGGTTAGTCTCGCAAGCCAGGCCCGGTACTTCGACGTGACCCAATGTACTATGACTTACACTGTACTTCTAGTGGCTTGCGAGACTAGCCAGGTACGCGTGTATAGTAAGTGCACGTATGCATGCATGTCAACGTTGCAGGAAGGTCTAAGGAAATTTAAACACTTCATATAAACAAACTCCAGTGGTGTGGCTGATTGTTTACATAGATAACAAAGCTACAAATTGAATGAATACACTTGAACAACATTATGCAGCCACATGTACTTCTCAATTTTTGACTTTAGCGGACGACACAATGCAGAAATACGTCCCCTTGGATGCGTCCACACAGACTTGACAAAGGTACTTGCAATGACTTTTGCAAGTAGTGCATAGTCTATTAGCAGAAGGAGGATAACGTCATGTGGCATGACCCTGAGTTGCCTACCTCACTTGCCTATGTACTTTGTACCAGGTACTCAGTGAATCAAGAGGCCTTTCAGTAGTGCTAAACAGCATCAGTGAAGTCTGAATGACTTAATTCTTATTTTAGATCCTCCAGGTGAAAGGTATATACAGCCTCACCAGCTAACTGTGTTTCAGGCTTCGAGCGGAAAAGGCCTTGCTTTTCGCTGTAGTTAGTCTCGGCCCCAGACCCAACGGACGCAGCTGCGGATGGATTACATCACCGCTACGCGTCAGTGAGACACTGGCAACAATTTCGTGGCCCGAGAATGCCACGATAATCAAATTTATCGCGCTCTTGTCACGCGCATATAGATATGAAATACTTCCGATAAATGAATAAGTCATAAATTATGGCTTCGCCATGCAGCAGCTCAACAATACATGTGCTTCCACTGCCTTCCAGTGCTAAAGCGCTTCATTTGTGATGCGTTTGAACGAGAACTATTGACAAAAGAGTTCCTAGACGCACGCGCGTACGCAGCCTGAATGTTCAATCATAATCTGCAAGTGTTGCTTCACATCACTTGATAGATGCAGTAAAAAAAGAGAGGAGCTAGACAGGATAGAAAACGACATAGAAGCAGCGAAAGTGCAGGGGTGCATCTAGGATTTACAGCTACAACATCCTACAGGCAGTTTGAAGAGGTCATCTTCACAGTTAGCAGCTGCTGGTACTTTATCACCATCTGTGTCGGTAAGACTTTGCAACAAACACCTCCATACATGGGTGTTTTATCTCAATTTCATCAGGTGGTTGTGAAGCATGCTAGAAGGACAAGGCAAGAAATTGGTAGCGACCTTCCTGTATTGCATCCTGCACAAAGCGTCCCCCACACATACAGCTCTAGACCCTCTGCCTTTAAGCGTTTCAACCTGCTCCGTCATCAGAGCTTTCAGAGGACTTACAACGACCACAATGCTATCAGTCTGGCCCTCTTAGCCTGTCAAATACTTCCCGCTTCTGGTTGGGAGACAAACAAACACATCACGACCGTCTACGAAGGCTTGTACCACTGAGCGTTGTTCACAAGACACGTCTTAGTATCCAAGGTCACTAGCAGCAACTGTAATTACGTCTTGCGAGATGCACTAATTAGCATGCGAGCGCGTGACAGTCACGCGAAGAATGCTAATTATTGCATTGCTGCAATCTGATTGGGCAGGTTGACCTGGTTGGCCACGAAATTGTTGCCAGTGTCTCCAGACCCTACTGACGCGTAGCGGTGATGTAATCCATCCGCAGCTGCGTCCGTTGGGTCTGGGGCCGAGACTATGTATTCCTCCGTTCCCTAAACAACACATTTGGAGTTCCTTTCGGAATAGCCATCTGTAACTCTGCTTATTGCATATGACGTCACACATGCATCAAGCTGAAGTGTGTGGAAGGTAAGATAGTTCTTTTTAATTTATTTATCTAGATCCGATGGTCTCGTACCCAGACTAACACTCGCACGCGACATCCTAGTGTGGGTCTGGGTACGAAACTAGGCACTATCAGTGCTATGGCTGGTTCCCGCCCTGTTTCTGACGCAAAAAGGTGCATTCTGATTGACATGTGAACAGACTGGAAATGACCACGACTGATCTGCTGATAGTCTATGGGGCGGGGCCGTGGGGGAGATCTACATGTAGAGCCGGCGAAGGAATGGAAAAAAATTCAAACGAGAGAATATCATTCAACAAAAGGGGGATCATCGTGCATGTAGGTAAGCGTATCCTATATAGGATACTCCAAAGAAACATTTTCCGCTACAAATAAATATCTATGCCGGTGATTATAAGGATTCTATGCCCACTTTTATCTTGAATGCTTCATCAGCCGATCGCGAAGTTCTTGAGGAACATTTGCAATCATTGGTAGCATGCTGAACAACTTAAAAATCCGAGGAAAAAAATTCGGCTGGCCCAGATCTTGAAACGTCACAGTCGTTTCACCATCGTTAAGTTATATTTGTTATGTACTGGTAGAAAAATAATATTTACCTTACCGTATTATTTAATAATTAAAAATACCTTACCGTACATGCATACTTTAATGTGCATGCACGTGCATCCAAAATATTGATGATCACCTCGTACTATTCAGTTTAAAAGTACATGATGCACAATAGTGTTCCTACATGTACTTGGTTGCTATGCACTTCTTCATATACCATTACGCTTTTGTGCACTCTATTAAAGGTTTGACATTTTGCAGATGAACTTCAGATTCTCTACATTTCCTTGTCTTGCTTCCAGGCCAAGTCACTTGGTGTAACCTATGATCATACCTAGCAGCTTGATCAGTTATCCCCTGCTGGGATATACTTGGCTTCTTGTACGTATCAGACTGTAACGTAAAAATGATAATAATAGTAATACATGCATATTAGATAATGATTCGAACACAGGGGCACACGAGAGTGATTTTTAAAATGGACCTACATAAATACTGGCATATCTATGCATCAATGAATTGCTGTCATTTATTGCATGTCAGTTTACTTGCAATAAAGTATTCATTAATCTGACAGTAAACTTTTAACAGTAATCCATTCATTTGGTGTATGTGGTGACATAACAAAATAACTTTATAGATTTCACTATCGGCACATCACCGGTTTTCTGAACTGTGAAAAAGTCTACTTATCCCTGTTAATAGCACATACTGTATCATAGTGTTTTCCATCCTCAGTATATTTTAATATTTGATTTAGTGCAAGGTCAATAGCTCTGCATCCATTCTGTAGTAGTGAAATGAAGCCTTCAAATGAACAGTAAGAAGTTTGTGAAAACATATCTTATCCACCATATTTACGTCAGCACCCTTCTTTATCAACAGTTTGACTAGCTACCTACCATGAATTTCAATAGGGACAGCAATGCTCTGTTCCAACAATAATTACCTTAAGCTGGACATGAATGTCAGCTTTTGCATCCAGCAAACACCGAGTCATCTCTCTATGGTTTTGCAACACTGCGTGTGTGAGTGCAGTGAGTCCATCCTGGAATTGACAATGTACATGTATATTGAATACACCATAACTACTGACTGGAGGTATATTTGGATTTACGGGTGCACCAGCCCTGATGAGAGCCTTAGTGGCATCCAGATTGCCCATGTTTGCTGCAAACATTCTTAGAGCAGACCAGCCATCCTGACAAAAGAAAAATCACAAGTGTGGTTGAATTCAAATCATGTGGCAACACCATAGCAAGATCGTACACAACAAATTAACTCTTCTCAGACATTCAAAATTATTATACCATGTCAGGGTTCCATGGTTATAAGTAAATGATTATACATCAGTATCTACTAAATCTTATGCACTGAAGAGCATTATCCATTACGATATCGAGGTAGAGGATGTTTTGTTATTAGAGGCACTATGTATAATGTTAATCAGTTGTAAGGAATGCTACTGCATAGTTATCTTCTTTTGCCAGCTTAAGTCTCAGAGTACAGTGTATCATATGCACCAAGGCTAAATCTTAGAAAGATGTTGAAAATTTAACTAAACTTGATAAATATATTTATTCACAATCACTCACAATTTTGTAATGCAGTTAAAATGATAGATGTAACCACACATACCGTGGTGGTGATTTGAAGCTTTGGTTTAGTTTTGAAATGGAGCAGTTCTTCAAGAATGGGTGTGTGCTTGAATATTATGGACAGCATAACAGCAGTCAATCCTTTCTATTTTTAAAAACGGAAATACGCATGTAACAGCCGGAATATATAGAAATGCATATATTAAGTGACTTGTGCAAAAAATCATTTCAACTCACATCTATTTTCATATTGATATCTGCATCATTTTGAACAAGCAATCACACAATGTTAAGATGTCCAGCTTGACATGCCATATGCAGTGGAGTAGCTCTGTCCTGTTGAATGAAACAGACACAAGCTCACAAGCATATTCATACACAGTCTTCTGTCAAAAGTGCAAACCAGTATTGTACACAGTGGTGGATCCTGGATTTTGTGTAGGGGAGGGGTCATGCATACTGTTCATACCAATGCCAATGGGGTGCATGAAAAGGCTTCCCCAGTTTTGAATTCAATTGTTGTTATTTATGGATAACAATAACTTTGGCTTTTTGTAAGTACACAAATGCAGTTAGATCAGGTCATCAGAGGTTCATTTGCCAATGCATTTAATTGTGATACAGGGGTGATTGCTTACTCCTGAAAAGTTGGCATCTTGCAAACCAAACACCACTTGTAGGCATGCCAGAAACTTAATGACTATTCTAAGATATGATGGTTTAGATGCAAACTTTTATTTTACAATGTACATGTAGGTGGTGGAGGAAGGATCAAGAAGTGAATAAGGTTCCTAAAGTGTTCTCAAACATTCTATTTCACTTTTAACTGCTTCTTTGTCAAACCATATACTATATCATTCATGACATAATGGCCTGGACTACATGTACTACCAAATTGGATTTACACATATACATTCAATTGAAGGAGGCAGTTTTTAGCAGAGGCTCTGTGTGCAGAATTTACTGCCATCCCATGCAAAGATGGTACGCAAGAATGTACTTTTAATCACACACATACCGGTAATTGACGAAAGTACTAAAAAGAACACAGACCTACCTCATTCTGACAGTTAACAACTGCTGCATTTTGTATTAAAATCTGCACCACTTCAATGAATCCATTTTGACACGCAAGATGTAATGGAATATATTCCTCCTAAATAAGTAAGTATTGACAATAATGAAAGGTACAGCATGATATTACCAAACTACCCATTCTTGCACATACAAGTGAGCTGATATGTTCACATGCACCTTCAAATATCAAAATGCTATTTACATGTACATACTGTTACACTACAAAAAATATCATCATTACCAATCATGATATTTCAGATTCTACAATATCTGCATCTTAATGCTATTAATGTAATGCAAATACAATTTGCAGTTATTTTGCAGGGAGGTAACACAGTAACTCATAGTAAGCATGTGAATATGGACATGTACAAATCTTTCATCTGCTGCTTAAAGTATGAAGCCATTGTATTTCAATGCCATTGCATATCAAATACGGCTCTTAAAAGTCTGCTCCAATGCTCTATTTTGCTTATTTCCTTTTAACCCTTCTTTGTGAAACCCACAGTGAATTACGCAGATACCTGCAAAATGAATTTCTTGTGCAGAGCTAAAGCTGAGTTACAGCTAACAATATATTCAATTACAGGAGGTATCCCTTGTATTTAAAAGATTCACAGATCCATTGTTCCACCGCAGGCTTTGCACAATTTACTGCACCATCCGACACAATCTACTATACAATGTTTTCCAAAATAGTGTAAAGCAACACAGAGGTGAAATTTAAATCACTTGCATAATTTAGGCTGTTTGTAAATATCAAAGTTAGGGGAAGCAAAATTTCCTGGTCCTGGGTGGTAGTGCACATGCACTAGGCCATTACCCAGATTCTGGGTAATCATATGCTGTAATTTTGATTGCAATATTTTCCATATGCAGTGCACTAACTCAATCAAAGAACTAAAAGCATCTCCCATGCCTAAAGACAAGGTCTTGACTCTTACTACACACATCACTATGCCAAATATTCCGTTCCCACAATTTCATGTTCCCAGGTTTCCTTCTTGCCTCCATCTCTTTCCCATTTACATCTGAATATCTTCTATTACATGCTCTTCTGCATGTGCATGCATGGGCCTTTCCTAGCCCATCACCAGGCCACAGTCACTCCTCTGCCAATCTCTGTCCCATCAGCATGATGCCATCCCCTCAAGGGACTCCTGATCACAGACGACATGTGTCCCACTTAGAACCATGTCCTATCAAGGAAGCATAATGAGTCCCTCTTATGAGGGAACCATTGGATTATTAGCCTAAGCGCATACATGTACATGTGTACATGACCATGTGTACACAATCATTTTTATTTTCACCATACAGGTCTGCATTGTAATGCATTGGACCCTGTGTGATTGTTTTCTTAAGCTCCTGGGTATCCTCATCAGGCCTTACCACCTTTGGTCCCGTGGCTAACACCCTTCATCTTTAATCAGTGCAGGCTCGTCACTCATATGATAGTGAATCCTGGTAGCGTTGGCTTGGTTCCTATTGCCAATGTACCATACAATCCATTGGGTATTTGTGCATGGTTGATCTATTATGTCCTGAAGTGCTCTTTAAAGAGTAAAAATTAAGGCACACACCTGAGCGTAAATGTGTGCCAGACACACCTGTACATGTATATGAGTGGCCAGCCCCACCAGACACCATCTATATATATGCATTATCACAGGCATGGCACTCCCAGAGTCCCTTACACACTCGCTGGTTAGGTAAAAATCAGTGCAAATATATATATATAATTATAATTATACATATATATAAATGCAATAATCAAATTGAAATAAAATTAGTGATATAGGATTTGATCGAGTAAAACGTAAGGAAACAAGGAATGATACGTTCACTAAATATTACAGACCTATATTATATTTAGCACATCAACCTGCCTGAACTTCCTAAATGTAGGCATGTAATATTTATAAATTAATGAGTTATAATTCCCGTAATAATTCATTGTTTCCTTATTCAGTTTACTCACTCCATCAAATCCTACGGCATCACTAATTTATAATAATTATCTTGTAAAAGGTTACAGACCTACCTCATTCTTACAGTTAACAACTGCTGCATTTTGTATCAGAACGTGCACCACTTCACTGAATCCATTTTGACATCAAGATGTAATGGAGTATATTCGTCCTAAATAAATAAATATTGACAATAATGAATAGTATAATGCTTCTATAAAACTGCTTATCATATATCATGCATATAGGCATCTCCAGATATCACTCCTTTAACAGACTCAGTGTTATCTACAATAAGATACATTAGATACATGGAAATAGTCATGTCAAGTGAGACTAGTGTAATTTTGCTTTCATATTTAAAAGTATCAGTCTCTATCTTTTGCAATCTTGGTAGATGCCATTACTGGATCAGATTTGTATATAGATGAAATAGGTTTCAGTTTAGATGCATTCTGTTCATTATATGTCAAATGACTTTGGCCGTTCAATAATTTGCAGAGTTACGTGAGCTGAATTGCATGCAAGGTAAGCACAACCGTCACAATTCTTTTTTCTTTTTTTACCGCGCTCCAATCATTCGGCGTATACATTATCTCAGTACCGCGTAAAGTTTGATGTTTGAGACGTTAATTATAACTCAGTACTACAACGCAAGTTTGATCTAAATATGTCGTTTTGGAACACAAATTTTCCTCTTTCTAAGTATATTAAATTTGCTAAGTAAATCCCAATTTGAAAACACAGCACATCAGCCTAAAGGCATTGCGCATGCACTTTCATTCGTCGCTTGATTCGAATTGTCAAGGATATGAAGAATCATTGTTTCTAGAGCTTGGGATGATGTTGTTTCATGTATACCGAAATTGATTTAATATAGCCCCCATAGCTCATGCACACATCTATCCTTTTCTCTTTCAGTTAATACTCATGAGAGCAGACATCCTGTACCATGTCAACTAAGCTTAGATCAAACTGCAGTTAAGCTGAAGTAAGGCACTTAAAAAAAAATCATTGGTTGCATTGACATTTCAATTCTTATCGGATTTATTGCATGCAGATTCAAAAAATAAAGAACTCAAGTTGAAAAAATAAAAAAAAATTATGAAAGTATATATAAAATGAAAGCTGTAAATAACCAGCATCAATTGCAGTTGAGAGAGCAAGTGCATGCATATGACTGATGGAAAAATTCAAATAGCATTAATACTAAAAGTGATGAAAAGTTCTTGTCATAAAGCAGTCTATTGTTGTTTGGAGTACCATGTACATGCAGATTATACTGATATTAACTGAACTGGACTTAAAATCCATGAACCTCATGCATATGATTTTTTTCACTGCTATGAGTAATGTAATAGTAGTTCCATCAGTCTAAAGTTCGTTTCATTTAAATCTTAATCTTCATCACACTGCGCCGCATGCGTACTAATTTAGTATTATATATACCATTTGACGCAATGACCTTCCTTGCTATTTTATAATACATGAAAATAATTTCATGAAGCAATATTACAGTGTTGTAATTGCACCTTTATGTATAATACTAGTCAGACTACATGTTGAGGTTAAAGTTGCACACTTATAAATATCACTGTATTCAATTGAAATTCATGAAACCGTTTCAGTTTTTTTTCTCGTTTTTTCCCGCCGGCATCCCCGCATTCAATCGCGTACATTATACTGATGGGGTTTTTTTATTTTATTTAATCTTTAAAATTACATAGTCACAAGTAGGTATCGTTGGAATGCAGAAATCTTTCTCTTTCTAGTGGTATACAATTTATGGTTAAAAAAAAAGTAATTTGAAAATAATTGTCAACTATCTACTTGGTTCGAATTCCCAACAAAACTCTATGACTCTACCTCCGTTGTTTGGTCGCATTTCCAGGTGTACAGACTCTATATATGTCTCTGTCTAAGTCTAGTTGTGTATATAGTCTCGTTTCCAGACCAATTGACACGTAACGTATAGGATCTGGGAACGAGACTAGCTGAGTTGAGCTTCGCGTAGTGGTGGAAGGTCGGGTACCAAACATTTTTGTCCAAGCTTGTTGTGGGTCAAAGCTGTGCTTTGGCCCGCAACGAGTAAACTCTCAAGGATAAAAAGGCCACACTTGAACAGTATTTTTAAATGAAGGTTCCTCCTTTAACTCTTAATTCGTCAAGCCGAGTGCCAAACATGCATGTTATCCGTGCCACCACTCATGCATAATCTGTATCTTTAAATTCATGTGTTGATCATAACTCCATGCAAGAGCTATATATGCACTTGCAATCTCATGACTCGGGACATTTTACTGCCTACAAATCGAGTTTCTCAGTCCCATGCACAACTGACTGACCACACTATAAAGAAGTCCATTATTCGCCGCATGACTTCTCTAATGGTGCGTGTACTGACATGCTCATCAGTTGGGACAGGCATATCAATGAAGTGCATCACGCTAAAAGGTTTGAGAATTGCTGGCCCACCCCCTAGCCCCGCCCACCACCCTTCACCTCCATAAAAATGGTAGGTAGGTGCAACAATATGTGCGGAACAATTGCCACAGAAATGTGCTTGGGTCTGCATCCCTATATGTGATCGGGCATGCAGTTTATGTAAGCACACATAGAGTTGACAAATTATAAAGACGAGCATGATAACACCATATAAAAATATATATAATTAATAGCTGGCGCATGCATGGATCAATGTTACAATCTACTTTCCCCGCGCTTCTTGCCTTGTGAGTGGATCCCGCAGCCTGTCAGTTCAGGGTCCGACCTGTCAGGCCAAGCGGAAAGGATGTCATATACTTCTATACATGTGGTGGATTCCGAGCTATAATATTAGATATCGCATGCTATGCGTGTGATATATCTTTTGAACGGTTAGGCTAGGAAATTGTGTGGGGTGTGTTGGGACGCGTACGCATGCAGTTGTGAGTACACGCGAGTAAATTATACATACATGTACATCAGTATGCAGTTGTGGGGTGTAATGTCTGGAAGGTCTGGAACCCTTTCCGGCCAAACGATTCGCTGATACGTGCAGTGCAATGGTAAGGCTAGCTGAAATTAAGTTTCCATCTACATGTATCATAATGTATGGCTGGTGCAGAAGGTGGAATATTTAAAGTACTACAAGTGAATACTTATTACCTACTCAAGCTCCCTTGTTTCACCCCCTCTCATGCAGGAATACATGCAGGCACGTGATGTAAATATTTCACTTGATCCTATACATGCGTATATACACTCCCCTACATGCATTTGTACAGATACCGCCCCGCGTGCCAGTGCACACCCACATCATCGCACATGATGAATATCTTTCTCATTTGACTATATTTATAGTTACCTGGGTCCTCCTATAGCTATAGTTGCTCGTCCTCCCCTTTTTATTTTGGAAATTTAAAGTTCCTGACTGTATATATATGATACCAAGAAGGAAGCTGCTCCGTGTTCTTGCTGCTATAGTGACTATTGTCGTTGTGGTGGTACTATTCAATTCGGAAACTGCACGCCCAGAACCCAACAATTCCAAGCACACATATGAACAAGCCTGGGTGATATTCCGCGATTCGCTGAATCGGTACAAGGGACTTCACAAACGCGGAATCAAGGCTCTTCGGTCCTCCGAACCCAACAATGTGAAGACACTTACGTGGGCTTGCAGTCGAACGACGTGCAATAGTGGAATAGGTGACCAACTACTTAAAATTCAGTTTTTCTTTCTGCTGGCCGTTATGTCCGATCGGATCTTCACAGTTACTTGGGAAGAGGATTTACGCCAAAGGACGGGGAATCTTCGGCACCACCAAATCAACTGGGATGTTTTCAACAGCAGCCTAGGAATGTGCTCCCATATATCCGACCCGCTGTGCAGCCGTAACCGTAACGTGTACGCATCTACGTCCTTCTACGGTTTCGGGTGGACTGAAAGAGAGTACGAGCAATTTGGCGAGGCATTATTTGGAGAACAGAAGCACATCACCGTTTTGGCAAATGTATTCGTTAGCGTCATGTTTATCGGCGACAGATCGATGATGCGAACAGGAAAGTTGATAGAAGAAGGCTTCCTAAGACTGGGTCTGAGTTCCATTTTAGACAAGGACAGGTACAATGGAGTTTACTTCACTCACAACTCGTCATGGTATGCGAAGCTGCACGCGGTAGGACAAACAAATTTATTGGGGATTTTACCGATGAATGAAGGGTATGTCGTAGCTAGTGAATCGTGGGTGCGGGTCAGTCATGTCATTTTAAACTATCTTTTTAAATTTCCTACTTGGTTTACGATAATCAAGGAATCACTTGGAATTGATAGCCAACCCTACGTAGCTGTACATTTGAGAACTGGATTCTATGGTTCCCCAAATGTTGATACGTTTGAGATACGTGATCAATTCAAAAATTGGAAATTGTTTGACCAATCGGTGTGGTCCTGCATTTTAAATTATTCGATTGAGGTGTCAGATAGTTTAATAGATCCAAACTCTCCTATCTATGTCGCAACAGATTCTCTCCTTGCAAAAGAGTGGGCGAAAAGGACATACGGTGCAAGAATACGAACCGCTGCATTGAATCCAGCCCATTTCGCCCACGCCTTGGAGAAACAGGATGATCTATCATTATGGATTGACTTTCTTATCTTGGCTGGTGCTAAAATACTAGTGCGCGGTGACAGTTCATATGCTACCAATGCAGCCTTTCTTGCCCCCATCCCTATATCCAGACAGGCGTGGATTTGGCAAGACGACAAGATGAAATGTATGGTTTCCCATTTGGGGAGCACTACTAGGTGTATATGTTGATCATAGTATGCATTATTATTTAATATTGTCTTCCGGCGCGCGTGTCACGACCATTTATCCTCCGATAATGAATCCGGAATTTATGATCCGTCCGGATAAATAATTCCAGCTAACTCAGACTGAAATAAGTTTACGGAATGCACTATCCTGGCTCCATATAGGCTTGAGTTCTTCAGACATGTATATAATACCACTAGCACTTGCGTTGCACAATAACACTAAGTTTAAAAACTGCGGATCGCAATGGCAACCGGAAGAGACTGGTCTCGTACCCAGACCCTCACTCGCTGCTGCGGATGGATTACATCACCGTACCGCTACTCGAGAACAGGGCCTGGTAAACAATCTACCAAAAGTCGTCGATTTTAAGCGTACAGAGCACCCGTGACGTCACAATGTGGGTGTAAATATGTTAATAAATTGCATGATATGGTTATCTAAACGACGGTAGTGACTGGTAATGAGTCAATGACACAGTACTGTGCATACATGTAGGTCCTAAATGTCCTGTAAGGTGATGTAAAAGGTGATTTACCTTTTCAAATGACTTTCATGCTTTTAATGAAAGTTCAGTGCTCCACATATGCTATATTGCTACCTGGTCCCCAGACTAGTCGACCTCATTGGTCGTCATCACTAGCGCGTGAACCAACCACACTGAAAGTGGGTGGCAAACAACATCATACTATTAATGGAAAGCGAAGGTTTGCTCATTACTTGAGAGACCTTTAACTAAAAATGACTGCGGGTAAAACACCATAAGACTGGCACAGATCTCTGGTGCATGTGGCTGTGTAGATTTGTTCTAAAATAACTTGTACAGGTAATTAACCTTGCAATTTGTAAATGAAAACCCACATATTCAGCACTCTAAACTGATTAAAACTAATGTTAATAATGTTCTCACGTGATATGCAATCCCCCCTACTCCTCAATGCATTTGCCATCCCAAAGCTATTGTACATCATCACACTATTCACACCCACACTTCAATGCTAAGATGATGAGCTTCGGTTTTTTTTTGATATATGTCTTGATGAAGCTGCCTGGATTTAAGCCACACTTCTGGTTCAGCTTGGCGTTTGAAGTGCTGTACAGCTAGCACCATCAGCTTTCCTTTCTTAGGTACACAGCTCTCCCTACCACTATAAGCCTCCTTTCCACACGGCTATTCTACAATGCGGACACTGCTATCTCTATGCGGTTATAGGGCCATCAGCAATCTCCTTCTCAGGACAAAGCAAGAAGGCATGGGACACTCCTAGGGTACAGGCTGTCTCTGCAACCATGTTAGACCAATCCAATGATGCCATCACTAGGGCGCATCTACTGGCTGTCTCCAGGAAGAAGTCTGGTGCCTAGCTGGCTTCGTGGGCCTATAAGAATGGACAATGAGATGATTAGAGTGGCAGTTGGTCTTTGCCTTGGCTATGCTGCCCACATGCAGCCCACTCCTTGCCAGCATTGTGGGGGCAGTGTTTGACTGTTTTGGACTCCATGGTCTCAGCTGTCATCTCAGTACTAGTCGTAACTATATATCACGTCATGCTGCTCTATACGACATCACTGATCCATCGAGCCTTGACCACTTCCCACATCCCATCCAGACTGGAACCCATGGGTGTAGACCATCTGATGGAAAATGTCCTGACAGCATCATGATGCATGCTTCCATTGAAGAACATAAACCATTTGCTTTGGGACACCACATGATCTGATTGCTCCCTCTCACCTGGCACAGTCCACTATGGCGGCAGGCGCTGTCACTAGTCAGGCACAGGACCTGAACATCATATCGGGAGTGACACCCAGGCTTATGTTTCACCCCTACAGTATTGCCATACATAGAAGCATCAGTACTTGATCCTCTCTCCATGACCTTCGTAACAGAGGCCAAATGTTACCCAGCACTATAGCCTTTCAGTGGCTGTACAATGGACAATGCAGCCTCCATCAGATGAATGCTTTTTTTCACTTTCCACTACTGACTTTTAGAGGGTTGGTTTGGGTAGTGTTATATATTGTATTAAAATAAATATACTGCCACCAGGGCATTACACTTATGCACCTAAATGCTAGAGCTTTGCTTACAAGAAGCACATCATGTGAAGTAGTTTTTCTCTTTTTAAAAAAAGTATAGTTCTGTATTTAGTTTTCTGAAATGTGTGTATACTTCTTAAAATGAAAATTATTCATTTTATCGCTTCTTCCCATAATTGTAAGGAGAGCAGGCTCAACTTCACCCTTGTTTGGGCTGAGGCTATCGTGATCTGCACCCTCCCTTGGCCTCTTGGACATCCCTTGAATGTATCTACAGGCATATGTATAATTACATCCCTTCGCAGAGGCAACAATGCCAGAACAATGCGATGATTGCCAGGCAGCCTATGTAAACTGATTAGTAGTTATGTTCCCTTTTTTTTTTTTTAATTGCATGAGGTAACGGTAACTTGTTATAAACAATATTTAAATTTTGAAACACTTTTGATGTAGCGAATAAGGCTCGGCTATTATCAGCTTTGCGATCGGCCTTCCATGCCAGTGCTTGGCTCTCGGCTGCTCCCTCTGTTGGCCTAAATCTGCATCTACACTCACCAGAATTCCAAACTGCTGTCCAATGGTGGCTGGGTCTGGACACTTCATTTGCCTCAGTGTGCCCAATTAGCCCAGGGGTTGCTCTTGACTTGTCATGAGCCATCAGACACAACAAATTGTGTGACATGTCGCAAGACACACCTGACTGTCAGGGTGGAAGGAGGACATGGTATGTGTCATGATAACAATCACTCCCATTCAGTTGACGTCCTTAGGCCAACCTGCTGCCCTATAAATCACAGTCACTTCTTCCCTGACAAGTTGTAGTTCAACACCTGGACCCATGTTTCCCCTGCATATAATTTACCATCATTTGGTCAAGTCCATTGCTATAGTGCTCCTGGCAAGAGAACGTTATCCATCCTGACTGCATGTGTATGCAGCAATTATGATGATGTTACAATGTTCATGTATTCTTAATAGTCATTATTATGATTTTTAAAATCGACTAAAATAAAATAATGTATCTGGAGTCCTGCAATGGATATCACAGTGGGGTCATGTGCCTTTTCTGCTCCCTTGTATTCCCTTGGCCACCAGGCAGTGACCTGCAGACATGAAGGAGATCATACGGCACAATCTCTTGAAGGACGTTGTCACTGACCTCTGCCGTCATGACCATCTAATTGCTAATTGTGGGGGTGGAGAAGGGGCATGGAATTAGTAGGGGATCGTAGCCATACTCGACCAGCTCGACCAGCTGATATCCTCATTGCTAAATGTGACAGAGGCAAGCAGCAGCACTGGATATCACAGTGACATCACCCCTCACCCATGCCATCTTGGGAGAATCAAGCCGAAGCTGTTGCTGTAACCTACTTTCTAATAGTCCAAAATACCTGTATTTGCATGGGTGAACCTGCATTCCTGTAGCTGTACATGTGGAACTGGAAACCTATGGCATTTGAGGAAAGGAGGCTCAGGAAATGTTTTCAAGGTGCCATCCCACCTTGCCATCAGCACTCTTCCCCCAAGCCTACTACTGGTAATCATTTATGACATTACCTAAGTAATGTCCATTGCAAGAGCCATCCTGGCAAGGCATCTTCCTTTATGACTTTGTGTTTGTGCCTGTGTTGCCCCTTACCTTTCAACATACCTTCTGAAAGTGATGCTTTAAGGCGTATACTAGCCTCCCTTGTCGAAGCATTTTCTAAATAAAAATAAATTTTTGTTCGCATATCGAGGGGTGTAAGTTAGCTATCACTAAGTAAAGAGATTTTCCAATCCTACCACGTACCCCTTGTCAGCATTCATGCACGCACAACACTTAAGCTTGCTGTACACCCCTAATTCTATTGATTGTTGTTCTCTGCTTGATTTGCCAAATGGTAGCACTGTTTTGTGTCTTATCATAAGAGAAGATTCCTTGACTGGGGCAGGTGATCCCTGGCACAGATCGAGGAGGTGGCAGCTGGTGGGCTGTTTGTAGAATGTGTTCTAAGTTGTATGTGACTGGGCAGTGCTAGTTAGAGGTATTTTCCCCAACACGTAATGGTGGATTTTTTCCTGCTAGATGATTTTCCACAGGGTGTTTTATTCCTGATAGGAGATATGGGCTCATCTCCTTTAAAATATAGGCTTATGTTTGAAGCCTGATTGGGGAGTTGCATGGCATGTTTGGCATTAGTGCATGTACATGTGTATAACCTATCATGTGCTAACTATATTTATAGTAGTTGAATCATTTGTAACACTTGTCATGAAACTAACCATATAGCTAGAAACAACGAGTGTTAAGCCCGGCCCTAGCTTTCTCTTCAATTTGTTCACATCTTTTGTACATGTATATTCGTAGCACAAAAATCATCACCCACATTCATATTTTAATTGGGCCCTTTGAGCATTTTTGGCATGTATATTTTGCCATCAAAAAAAATTGTAGGTACTGAATAGCTACTTCATAATGAATCTTAAAAATCTCCCCTCTTCTAAGCAGATTCTAGATCTAATATAAGACGTCTTATATATCAGATTGCTATAAATATACGTGAGCCAGCGAGGGGGGGGGGGGGGGGGGGGGGGGGGGGTGGCAAAAAACAAAGTGGAAGACACCATCCCCCAACTTTGAAGAGCTCATTGAGAGCATCGCAAATATTCTTTTTTTCAGGGGGGTCTAGGTAAAAAAGGTTATGAGGTATCAAAGTTAGGGGGGGGAGGGGAGGGAGGGGGGTTTTGGCCAAAAAAGAATTCATCACTTTTCTTTATGTAAAGATAAAGACTATACTAACGCTAGTAAGCCACGGATACACCTGGTACTAACATGCATGAGATCACATCACTAAATGGTCACAGTCACGCCGACTCACTCACGCAAGCAAGCCCCACCTGGCCCTTGATGTTAAGAATTTGGGATGGTGTCTATAACTTCTTTTTTTTTGCCCCCCCCCCCCCCCCCCCCCCCCCCCCCCCCCTCGTGAGCCGGATTATATTTTGTCAAACATCAGTTAAGCACAACCGTGGGTGTCTTTCTCATAGGAAATGATTTTTATAAATATAATATTATATAATTATACACATGGATCAACATACAATACGCAATAAAATGTACCATGGAATTGTATAGGGATCATATAGTCCGTGTCAGTTATACAATCCATAGACTAATAGTATATATTCTGGTCTTGGGGATGCAATATGCATTAAATAAATGACTCAATTTAACCGTATACCCGCCAATGCCACGTAAAAGGCCAACGCAATCTTTGCGACTCTGACAGCAGCTGCCTCTCCAGTAACTGTTGTAGTGGAAAACGGCGCCACACACGTCCCACCCACGGCTTTTGCACCACAGGCTTGGAAAATGAAGGCGCCTGACGCCAGTGCTTGGTATATGGAGGTTGTGTTGTAGCAGCACCCGAGACTGGTCAGCGACTGCTGAAGAAGCGTCGTGCAGTTGGCAGAACAGTTCGTTCCCGGCAGCGTAATGCACTGACCCACGACCGCAGGATTAAAGTTGGCGGCGGCCTGCGCGCAGTACTGACCAGCCGCGTTCTGGGAGCACACGTCCAACATGGTGCTGGCGTTAAATATGCCGCTGTAGGCGGTAGATGCGTTGCCTATGCAGTTGTTCCCGTACCAACGGTAGACCGCACCGCCACACGCATCGTTGCACGTACCGGATAGTGTAGATAGAGATTTGTTCCCGTTAAAATAGCTGGACAAACTGCTTAAACAAATAGGGTTGGTTGAAAACTGGCTGTTGATGTACGCAGTTAAAGCGTCGTAGGAACAGACATTAGCTTTGTAGCATTTGGTAAAGATAACAACTGAAACAACGACTGCAAAGACTTTCATTTTAACGCACACCACAAAGCTGCTCCTTAGCCCTTAGCAACGTGATTTCTATATAGCAGATGCTTACAATGAAATTATATACGCGCGCGCGGGTGCCGTTGTTATGCATGGGTGATGTTTTTATATATAAATGCGCGGATCTGCATATATATGTCCGTCTGTGATCGTTTATTGTGCGCTTCAGTGGCTTGGCCTTTTTCGGCCATCGACAACGAATCCTTTCTACGATACTTTTTTGAATTTCACACCTTCTCTCTGTGTGTGTAATCCTGCTAATTAATCATGATATGCCTATTGATTCAATGCATTTTCATATCCCAACAAAGAGACTGGAAATCTTAGTTGCTGAACTGTGATATGTCAGAGCACCATTGCAGTTAGATAACTCAGTGTCCAGACCATTGCAGCGGGTAGCCATGGACATTTTGGGACCACTTCCAGAGACAGCTAGAGGTAACAGGTATATCCTATAGTGATAGGAGACTATTTCACAAGGTGGAAAGAGGCATACCCAATGAAAGATATGAATGCTTTGACAGTGGCCCAAATATTTGTACATGAATTCATTTGTCATATGGGAATACCTGATGTAATTCATACTGACCAGGGTAGGAATTTTGAAAGTGCTGTTGTGAAAGGAATTTGCATTTTATTGGGAATAAAGAAAACAAGGACAACACCCTACCATCCACAATCAGATGGCATGATTGAACGTTTTAATAGAACGTTATTGAGCATGCTAAGTATTGCTGTGGAGCACGATGAGCATGGCTGGGATTTGCAATTGCCTCTTTTGATGTTTGCATACAGAACCAGTACTCATGAAACCACAGGAGCCACTCCATTTGAATTGATGTATGGTTGTGAAGCACAGTTACCTGAAGATCTTATGTTCCATATTCCAGCAACAGTTGACACGAGCACTTCCCCTGGCGAGTATTTAAGTCACCTTAAGACACGATTGGAAGCTGCCTACAAGTTGGTAAGGGCACATGCCAATAAACAGCAAATGCGTCAAGGGGAGAATTACAATCGAACTGTAAAGGGTAAACCTTTTCAAGTGGGTGATTTGGTATTGTTGCATTGCCCCCATGTTCCAAAAGGTATGTCACGTAAGATGCACAAACCATGGAAAGGTCCATTTAAGGTCAAAGCTGTGTTAGGGCCTGTAACTTATCGTATTGTCAATTGTGAGCATCCTCGCAAAAGATTGGTGGTGCATAATAATCGTCTGAAGCCTTTTATTGCTAGGGAGAGCACAGATGAAGGAGAAGAGATTTCAGATCGTGAGACCACGGAACAGCAACAAGACAACTTGACACAGAGGCCTGAGATGACTGAGGAGGAAGAGGACTGGGAACTACCACTTCAGCCAAATGCCCCGGCTGAACCAGAAGTACATCACCAGGAGCCACCAGTGAATCTGGAGCTACCACCTGAATTGCAGCAAAAAATTCAACCTCCTGGTATCCCTCCTGCAGAAGAACTGAGGAGATCTGGAAGGATCAGACGTCCACCCTCAAGATATGGAGATCCAGTATCACTTCCAGATTGTTTTGAGTGTGAGGACACACTATAAATATAGGGGGGAGAAATGTAACGTGCAAGTACAAAGGGCTCCAGACAGTCTAGTCATCAGCTGAGAACTTTGCATGATACTTGCACGTGTATATGTGACGTAGTGTTTTAGTGTATATATTGTGCTGTAATTGTATCCTTGAGTGTTATCTGCCAACGTGATTTACTGCATATTGGTGAACCTCACGTCTCCTTAGCGCGGGCGCTACACTACCACAGTAAGCCATGAATATGCATGCTTGGCGCCAATACAGAAAGAAGGCTTATTGGCTTAAAAGGAAGCATCCAATAGAGACCTATAAAGCACTGTAGATCAATCAGTATAACTATAGGGGTTTTCTGGTGTCAATAGTGCCAATAACGCAGGTAAGGTGCATGCATGCATGGTGATTATCCGCTATAGCACAATGTACCATGCAGTGCTGCATAAGAGTGGAGCAGAACAGAACATTGACCAAGGCAACCATATTTCTGACAGAGTTGAGCTTGCTGCAGAGACAGTTTGATCAGGTGTAAAGGAAGAGATAAAACATTCTCTGACTTCAGTATCAAAGGCTTTCAAAGGGTTAAGATCAAAGGCTATAGGGTAGGGGGTGTATATTATCCTTGCAAGATGCACTGAACAGCTAGCAAAAGGCATAATTAAAAAGCCACCTGATGGTTAATGTCTGCAATCAAGTGGCTGATTTGTACATGCAAATACATATGCAAAAAACCCAACTCATGCAGAAATGGTATGCAGCATACAAATGCATATGTACTTACATCTATATAAATTACAGACCGCATGCTTAAGCCAACGGAGAAGGGATATAAAATGCAAAGGATGATAGGTCATAACAACAACATCTATATGCTGCATGGAGTAAGTGGTTCCATATATATGGGTATCACTGCCTCATCGCTCAAAAGGTTAATGGAGATACCTAAAGTGGGGCCAAGGTCTTCAATAAGGGTCCGGTGAGACCTCGCAACATGCATGGCTGATTTGGTTCCATGCAGGTAAGGGCATCGGTATCAAGCATTGGCACTCATGCATGCAGCATGGTCAGCATCAATACATGATGGGTGACACAATGTTTTGCAATACACAGGATAGAGGACCTAACTGAGTAAGGGATCTCCCCGAGGCTAGCTGGTGTACCCCATGCAGTCTCTGAGGTCAGTGAGGTATAAGCTGGCCAAAAAGGATGCAGGGTGCAAGCTCAGGGAAGAAAGCCACACACTAAAAGAGGAGTACCAGCTGGCTAGAGACGAGGTTGAAAGCAATCTCCATGCCTGTGTCTATTCATTGCAGCAAAGTCCTCATCCTGTCAATTACTGTCAAACACATTCCTAGATTCAAATGCAGTCTAACCCGCAAGGAAACGACTAACGCCCACGCTGTACCATATGCATATGAAAATTAAAAATACTGCTCTCTTGGCCGTGCAGGAAGGTATTGCATTGTTATGTATCATGTCTGCAATGATGGTCAGACTACCACTGGGTAATATTTTAGTACAAAGTGCCGCATCTGTGTCTTACCATCAAACACCTTAACAGCATCCAACTCATTGCTGCTGTTGCATTCTTAGAGCTGAAATAAAATAGTGGTTAACACACAAATACATAACCATCATTCGGGGGGGGGGGGGGGGGGGGGGGGGGGGGACCATGTATCCCTCTGATTGGTAATGGCAAACTCTTGACACACACACATGATTTTTTTTAGTTGCGTAAATTCAAGTACTATAGCTATTCATGATCAAGAGTGCAAAGTTGACCACTTCCTGTAAAGACTGATGTTATGGGCTGAGTACGAGGATTGTGACTTCACCAGATTAATAAGGCTACATGTGGTGAGCGATTACTTAGGCTACATATCCGATATGTAGCCTAGCGAGCATAATGATATACGTCGTTGTGCGGTGTTTCTTCGATTCGTTGCGTAGTGTGTTGTTTGTGTTGTGTGTGCTTGAATAATTAACTTGATGACATCTGTGTCTAGCTTAAAGTCAATGGTTTGATGTACTATCCTGCTACTGTCTGATTGTAGCAAGGGTTTGCGGCATGTATACGTGTGTGTGTGTGTGTGTGTGTGTGTGTGTGTGTACGTATGTGTACATATGGATGTGCTCGCGCGTGCATGCATGACTTCATGAGTGTAGCGTGAGTCCGGTGAGTGTGAGCACGTGTGCATTTAAGTGGGACTTTAGCGGGTGTCACCGTCACGGCGTGTGCACGGCAAACTGACCGTGTACTCTGCATCATTGGGTGTGCCCAGTTATATCTTGTGGGGGGTTTTCAAATGTTATTTTAACAGCGACATTGTTTACATTTACTACACGATAGCATGCATGTTATTTGTAAAATATGCACCATGATTTCATGAGGACAGAAAGACCAAACATACGTACATACATGTATGGTACACTCCATTTGTGGTAATATATGGATACATAAATACACAATAGCGAGGTCAGCCTGGTACTAGTTCGGATCACTGTAGCAGCCAAAGCTTCTTCACCTTCTATCTCGTCTTTCTCCTCCACTTCAGTAGAGCCCCTAATATACAATATATGTCTGTAAGTATGAACGATGGCGCGTGTCTTTATGCCATGTGCATGCATAAGCTGTTATTTGACCAATCAAAGCTGTAATCAGTAGTACTGATTTTGCAGAATTGGG
>OX442415.1:17295042-17459079 GCA_949361645.1 Spongilla lacustris
AACCCCCCTCTTTGAAATTCTGGATACGCGCCAGGCCTGACGATTTACCTTCTGGTGAAGCGTGGCAAGCTATCATTATTCTTTCCTGCTCTTCTTTCGATTTGATCACACGCGTCCACTGTCGATCGCCACTCGTGTCTCCGTTGGAACAATTTTTTAATAAAGAGCGCCATTGTCAACCTTGTAACTTCCACGCGCTTTCGTCTAAAAGAACGTTTCTGATCTTTAAAAATCCAACTGGCTTGGATACCTTCCTTGTAACAAGAACAGAGTTTAAAAAAAAACTTTTGTCGTCCATGGCCAGCCGCCAGCAGCACTCGCTGTTCTAAAAGGAAACTTCCATTTACGCGTGCGCACATCAGTTTATACACGCATGAGGCAGAGCAGTTACGAGGACTCGAGGGCTAATATAAGTGTTTGGTTGAAATTTTATTGCAAACGTGAAAACGTGGAGGGGGGCCGGATGGGGGGGGGGGGGGGGGACAGCTGTGCCTAGGAATGATTGTCCGGGGGGACACTTTTTCAAGGGGGACAGCCATGCCTCCGACACCGGGAAATTCTTTGTGTGTTTTCATGCGAGACACGTATACAGCATGCCGTTTCGCACAGTGCAAGTTGTATGCGACAGTAGATCGATTTTTATACTGAGAGATGGTGATTGCACCCCCCCCCCCCCCCCCCCCACCCCCCCCCAAAACCTGTTACTAAAAATTCATGACTTCTTACGGTACGCACGACGATACTGAACGCGTTAACGGCGCAACGATCCTTCCAATATATACCAGTGGTAGGTGGAGTGATTGTTATAAATGTCCCAGCCCACAGCCGGGATGTAGTTGTTAAATATTCCGATGTATATAACTATTGTACTTTGGAATATTTAATTATTATAACTATGACGGATCGTTGAGCGGGTACCGTATATCGACCGTTCACTACTACAGGAAAGTCAGGAAGCAAGTAATTTACTATTCTAAGCTACCTGGGTTTAGCATGTTTCTACGCAATTATGCTATGTTTTGTGACATTAAAAGTGCAAATAATACCAGACCCCGATGGGGGAGCTTACAGCGCCTTGCTGGTGGTGGGCGTGTCCTGCCACGCCCTTGCATTTATATCACCTTGCCCCCCCCCCCCCCCCCCGCTCCTAAATCCTGGATCCGCCCCTGCATATCACAGTTCAGCAGGGGGGGGGGGGGGGGGGGGGGGGGGGGGTTGCAATTGCAATTCCCCCCCCCCCCCCCCCCCCCTCCCCCCAGCCTGGATCCGCCATTGCATGGAGTACGAGTGGACCTTTTGGCAAAAGCTAGTGGATCCTATGGCAATAAGCTATACAGACTATCGCACAGCTAACAGCTGTGGACTGGACTCTTTGGCAGAAAGCTACATAGTACACCACAGCTTACAGCTACTATACCATCGCACGTGCAGCTTACGGCTATATAGTGAGCTGCACACTATATGGCAGACGGCTACATGCAGAGTATACGTAGTACACCAAATTAAATCAAACAGCCACTCCCTTGTCATGTTCATATAGGCGTAGGAAGCGGGGGGGGGGGGGGGGGGGGGGGCAGGGGAGGCTATAGCCCTCCCACTTTTGATATTGGGGGGGGGGGGGGGGGGGGGGGCTAAGTCCCCTCACATTTTGGGCCCATATTTAATATTAATCGATCTGTTAACGGATTCGGCGAGAAGCAAGATCACGACGAGCAGAAAGGAGCTGATTACCTACATGTATATCTGTCCGTTTTCGGAACGGAATCGCCTTACTAAATCACCAGTATATACATGTATACGTAGGCGTCGCGATTCTGACCCTCAATTCCTTCAAACACCCACAGCGCTTCGGTGGGCTGAATACGTATCGTCGCAAATCCTGTATTTCATGTTGCTAGCGTGTTACAGACGAAACGTGTGGTTTTGGGCATTCGTAAGTTCCGTAATGTAAATGATTGCGTATAGTCAACGTACGTGAGGTAGCCGTACAATATACGTGTAATAAAATTCCATATAATCGGTACGAAAGTAATATCAGAAAGAGTCCTCACTTTGCATTTGCAAATCTCGATGAATGGAAAACTACGCCAGCCTTCTGTCAACACTGCGCCGAATTTATCTAAACGTCTACTTACTTTGCAAATTTCACCAAAGTATTAAACGGCACTTGAAGGTATGTCGTCATCTTATAATTACGCACTCTAAATTAGCACAGCTGAGGAGCCGCTCGATGGTTGCAGTGGAAGCCTAGGCACTCCACTCACGTACACACCCACAATCACACACATGTACAACACCCACAACCCACACATGTACATGCACACCCACAAGTGAAAATCTCATGGCACTCCACACATGTCCACACCCACAATCCCTAGGCACTCCACCTCTACATAACAGAGTTTTCATAAAGACAGCATATTAGGTTTTGCAACAAGTAGTTCAAGATAAAAATACTGAATAAGGTTGTTCAGAGGCCACCCACAATCCCTTGCATAGTCTTGAAAACAAAGTTGTTCTCGTTGTATTGACCTATCTGATATTTCAGGTCTATATGGAGTGACTACCCCCTGAGAATACCGTGACCGGAGGTGGGTGTTACCGTCATGTGAGCCATACTCTTCCACACAGAATCCACTTATATTACCTATCTCAGGTACACTTCATATTTGATACACCAATTTGGACAGATGTATGTGGTGTGACTACCCCCTGAGGATAGCGTGACCGGAAATGGGCGTTACCGTCACGTGAGCCATACTCTACCACACAGAATCCACTTATATTGACCTATTTCAGGTACACTTCATATTTAATACACCAACTTTGACAGATGTATGTGGTGTGACTACCCCCTGGGGATGGCGTGACCGGAAGTGGGCGTTACCGTCACGTGAGCCATACTCTACCACACAGAATCCACTTATATTGACCTATTTCAGGTACACTTCATATTTGATACACCAATTTGGACAGATGTATGTGGTGTGACTACCCCCTGGGGATGGTGTGACCGGAAGTGGGTGTTACCGTCACGTGAGCCATACTCTACCACACAGAATCCACTTATATTGACCTATCTCAGGTACACTTCATATTTAATACCCCCTGGGGATGGCGTGACCGGAAGTGGGCGTTACCGTCACGTGAGCCATACTTCCACAAAGAATCCACTTATATTGACCCATCTCAGGTACACTTCATATTTGATACACCAATTTGGACAGATGTATGTGGTGTGACTACCCCCTGGGGATGGTGTGACCGGAAGTGGGTGTTACCGTCACGTGAGCCATACTCTACCACACAGAATCCACTTATATTGACCTATCTCAGGTACACTTCATATTTAATACACCAATTTGGACAGATGTATGTGGTGTGACTACCCCCTGAGGATGGCGTGACCGGAAGTGGGCGTTACCGTCACGTGAGCCATACTCTACCACACAGAATCCACTTATATTGACCTATCTCAAGTACACTTCATATTTAATACACCAACTTTGACAGATGTATGTGGTGTGACTACCCCCTGGGGATGGCGTGACCGGAAGTGGGCGTTACCGTCACGTGAGCCATACTCTACCACACAGAATCCACTTATATTGACCTATTTCAGGTACACTTCATTTTTAATATACCAACTTTGACAGATGTATGTGGTGTAACTTCACCCTGGGGATGGTGTGACCGGAAGTGGGCGTTACCGTCACGTGAGCCATACTCTTCCACACAGAATCCACTTATATTGACCTATTTCAGGTACACTTCATATTTAATACACCAACTTTGACAGATGTATGTGGTGTGACTACCCCCTGGGGATGGCGTGACCGGAAGTGGGCGTTACCGTCACGTGAGCCATACTTCCACACAGAATCCACTTATATTGACCCATCTCAGGTACACTTCATATTTGATACACCAATTTGGACAGATGTATGTGGTGTGACTACCCCCTGGGGATGGTGTGACCGGAAGTGGGTGTTACCGTCACGTGAGCCATACTCTACCACACAGAATCCACTTATATTGACCTATTTCAGGTACACTTCATTTTTAATAAACCAACTTTGACAGATGTATGTGGTGTGACTACCCCCTGGGGATGGCGTGACCGGAAGTGGACGTTACCATCACGTGAGCCATACTCTTCCACACAGAATCCACTTATATTGACCTATTTCAGGTACACTTCATATTTAATATACCAACTTTGACAGATGTATGTGGTGTGACTACCCCCTGGGGATGGCGTGACCGGAAGTGGGCGTTACCGTCACGTGAGCCATACTCTACCACACAGAATCCACTTATATTGACCTATCTCAAGTACACTTCATATTTAATACACCAACTTTGACAGATGTATGTGGTGTGACTACCCCCTGGGGATGGCGTGACCGGAAGTGGGCGTTTCCGTCACGTGAGCCATACTCTACCACACAGAATCCACTTATATTGACCTATTTCAGGTACACTTCATATTTAATACACCAATTTGGACAGATGTATGTGGTGTGACTACCCCCTGAGGATGGCGTGACCGGAAGTGGGCGTTACCGTCACGTGAGCCATACTCTACCACACAGAATCCACTTATATTGACCTATCTCAAGTACACTTCATATTTAATACACCAACTTTGACATATGTATGTGGTGTGACTACCCCCTGGGGATTATGTGACTGGAAGTGGGCATTACCATCATGTGAGCCATACTCTACCACACAGAATCCACTTATATTGACCTATTTCAGGTACACTTCATATTTAATACACCAATTTGGACAGATGTATGTGGTTTGACTACCCCCTGAGGATGGCGTGACCGGAAGTGGGCGTTACCGTCACGTGAGCCATACTCTACCACACAGAATCCACTTATATTGACCTATCTCAAGTACACTTCATATTTAATACACCAACTTTGACAGATGTATGTGGTGTGACTACCCCCTGGGGATGGCGTGACCTGAAGTGGGCGTTACCGTCACGTGAGCCATACTCTACCACACAGAATCCACTTATATTGACCTATTTCAGGTACACTTCATTTTTAATATACCAACTTTGACAGATGTATGTGGTGTGACTACCCCCTGGGGATGGCGTGACCGGAATTGGGTGTTACCGTCACGTGAGCCATACTCTTCCACACAGAATCCACTTATATTGACCCATCTCAGGTACACTTCATATTTGATACACCAATTTGGACAGATGTATGTGGTGTGACTACCCCCTGGGGATGGCGTGACCGGAAGTGGGCGTTACCGTCACGTGAGCCATACTCTTCCATGCAGAATCCACTTATATTGACCTATTTCAGGTACACTTCATATTTGATACACCAATTTGTACGGATCTATGTGGTGTGACTACCCCATGAGAATGGCGTGACCGGAAGTGGGCGTTACCGTCACGTGAGCCATACTCTACCACACAGAATCCACTTATATTGACCTATTTCAGGTACACTTCATATTTAATACACCAATTTGGACAGATGTATGTGGTGTGACTACCCCCTGAGGATGGCGTGACCGGAAGTGGGCGTTACCGTCACGTGAGCCATACTCTACCACACAGAATCCACTTATATTGACCTATCTCAAGTACACTTCATATTTAATACACCAACTTTGACATATGTATGTGGTGTGACTACCCCCTGGGGATTATGTGACTGGAAGTGGGCATTACCATCATGTGAGCCATACTCTACCACACAGAATCCACTTATATTGACCTATTTCAGGTACACTTCATATTTAATACACCAATTTGGACAGATGTATGTGGTTTGACTACCCCCTGAGGATGGCGTGACCGGAAGTGGGCGTTACCGTCACGTGAGCCATACTCTACCACACAGAATCCACTTATATTGACCTATCTCAAGTACACTTCATATTTAATACACCAACTTTGACAGATGTATGTGGTGTGACTACCCCCTGGGGATGGCGTGACCTGAAGTGGGCGTTACCGTCACGTGAGCCATACTCTACCACACAGAATCCACTTATATTGACCTATTTCAGGTACACTTCATTTTTAATATACCAACTTTGACAGATGTATGTGGTGTGACTACCCCCTGGGGATGGCGTGACCGGAATTGGGTGTTACCGTCACGTGAGCCATACTCTTCCACACAGAATCCACTTATATTGACCCATCTCAGGTACACTTCATATTTGATACACCAATTTGGACAGATGTATGTGGTGTGACTACCCCCTGGGGATGGCGTGACCGGAAGTGGGCGTTACCGTCACGTGAGCCATACTCTTCCATGCAGAATCCACTTATATTGACCTATTTCAGGTACACTTCATATTTGATACACCAATTTGTACGGATCTATGTGGTGTGACTACCCCATGAGAATGGCGTGACCAGAAGTGGGCGTTACCGTTACTTGAGTCACAGTGTTCCACAGTTCCTGTTGCCTCCCATGAATGCATAAATGTTCAAGAAGAAATTTTCAGACTCTTCCTTCGTTCCGCCTCCTTCCCAGCCGATTTTCTCCAGTTAATAGACGTTTAGTTTGTACATATGATATATTTTTTTATGACGTGAATATTTGCTTTCGAACAGTATGGCTGTCACTTAATCCTCGTTGAGTTGGAAATGGAATGGCGGTTCACTAATTTAAAAACGCGCGCTTCGCACAAGTGATCGTGAGAATCTATTCGACATGCACCTGGATTACCATGTTGTGTTAGTAACAAAATCTCTCACGAGATAACCAATCAGTGCGTGCTGATATTCGATTGTTCATACCTGTAACTATATCGGGGGCGGGGCAGGTAAACATCTCAAGACGTGACTGCATGAGACACCGGTACACGTTGTGGTTACCAAAACATGTACAATTTACATTTATAATCACGTCCTCCATGCAGCTAATGTACATGTCTTGGTGGACGTCATCAACCTGCACTGACGGATCAGAAATAGGCCTAGCCTAGATGCACTACAGATGCATGCATTCTCTAACGGCAGAGCTCCTTCTCTTTGCTGTGATGTTAGTGCTGACATCGGTCTATAACAATACATACATGCATGCGAAGCTACGTGAACAGTTGAAAAGTTATCAGTATAACGCGTAGTAATTATTCGTCTCTCGAACTCAGAAACTAAATTCCGCTCCTCAATACATGTTTTCACTAAAACATCAATCCCTTTCTAATACACAAGCATAAACATTATATGTTTATTGTGTCAATAATCATAGTATATGGTCTGTATACCGGTATAAAAATACATTAGGTGAATCACTATTAACCCATGCATGCATGCATGCAGTTCGAGTCAAATCAGAAGTGAAAGTGATTTGCAGTTGCCTCGATCGATATACCTCTTCTCTTAGAGGTCTTATACTAGAAGATGCACAGCTGAATAAACTGAAGTACATAAACATAAAAAGAACAGCCATATCAAGATAGGATACTGATATATGCATCATATCAGTGCACCTGCCGGAGTGTCACAGCCGCCTATAGTATGTTAAACCTAACTCTAAAGTCTTCAATGCCAGTACATTGCTTATAATAAGAGCGAGTACTCCGGCATGGAGTAGTCAGCTATACTATACATGTATATAGCTAAATACGCCGGTATGTATTGCATGGAATGATTATACAATCTTATACTTTTTATATGCAGTGTACATAAATTTTCAAACCAATTATCTGGGTTTTTATTCATACAAGATGCACTATATACGTCAATTGCTATTGCCTTTTGTGCATCATCCTGCAGTTCTACAGTATACACCCAGCATGGACAATGATCGATGCATATACATGCATGCATGTGTATATATAAGACACATGCAAGCATGCAGGTAACTGACAAGCACAAATAAAAATTATCATTATACATACTGCATTCTACAGACTACTACATGTAGTCAGAAGTCTGTAGTACTATGTACTGTGTGCTCTCTTTTCTGTGGTAGTCCGCTGTAGATACTCTCTTTACTATATATACATGTATAGTAGTCTGTAGTATGTCACTACTGTATGCTCTCTTTCATTCACATGCATGTGGATGAAAGAGAGTCCACATGCAGTGTCATCGTCCGTTCCAATAAAGCAATCCGGTCCCCTGCATATAGCTCTTAGAGTCGCGTCATGTGATCCAATTTTATTATATCGCTTCAGCTCCGCCTCGAGCTAGCTAGCTCTTGCCGTAATCATCGTCCGTTGACTCCGTTCCAAAAGGCAATCTGCTCCCCTGCATACAGCTCTTAGAGTCGCGTCAGGTGTTAATACAATTTTATTATATCGCTTCAGATCCGCCTCGCTAGCTCTTGTGTGTCAAGTTTATTAATTATTATCGTTTTGATCTCGTGACTATTATTTGGCTGTAGCTTTTGGCGGTTGAAATGGCGACCTTAGAGCTCTTCGATTCTTCATTTAACAGTAAACGAGACAGATTACTACGTCAACTGTAATGAGGTTTGTATTACTCGTGGATTGCCATCGTATTTCTATTTTTTGCATGCGCTATATTATT
Organism: Spongilla lacustris; assembly: GCA_949361645.1. Taxonomy (NCBI): domain Eukaryota; kingdom Metazoa; phylum Porifera; class Demospongiae; order Spongillida; family Spongillidae; genus Spongilla; species Spongilla lacustris. The sequence goes on from OX442415.1 coordinate 17,303,579, forward strand.
ACTAGAGTCACTTTGGACTGAATCCCGGGAAGCTGAATTTGTGATGCTCCATTTCATACGAGAGAGGCAACAGCATGCAGCTTCACCTGATAGCAAAGCAATGGCCTTTGTTGTGTGCGAATCCAGAGTACACTTCGACTATGTGATCATGAGCCTATGATGCTCACGCCGTCGATGCTCACGCTGCTCTGGATATATAAATTGGCCTACTTGTCGATATTTGCAATGTAAAAGATGCCTCGGACGCTGAGAAAGCTATAGGTAAACACAAAACGTGCCGTTATTTATATGCCTTTCGTTCTAATAACAGCGCATGCATGGCTATAGCGGTTCGAGCGCCAATCGGACATGCTAGGTGGTAAGCGAAACATAATTCAACATGCATGTGCCTCTATTTAGGGATGGCTTCGATCTCGAACATGCTACATGGATGTAGCTGTGCGTCCGTTTTGATAACCAATTGTGTTTTGCTTGTTTTTATGCTACTGGTCCTATAGGTGATTTCGCAGAAAATCTGTAAGTTAGCATTGTTATTGTTTCCTAGCCTACTACTAGCGTCATTGCTGTGTCACGCGCTACGACAGAAGTCAGTTCTCTTCCAATCTTGGTGAGTGACTAATACTTTATGTGTAGCGATTGTAACGCGCGTCATCCAATGCAATACGCTAGTTCAAAACAATCCTCATTATGGCCACAGAAGCGCAACATGTTCAGGTTAGTGCTATTCGCGACGTCTCTGCATGTGTTAGTATTGCCTTTTCCCCATACAGCACAAGAGTGTGAATTTATGAGTTAACTGAAGCATAGATATTAGAGGTATCTCTAATATCTATGACTGTGAAGTGACTTTGCTTGATCAAGTGATTTGTTTGCTGTTGTGTTTTTTTAATAATAATAATAAACATCGTTTGTATAGTCATTAAATGTGCGATGTTTAGCGGAGTAGGTATACTAGCTACTAAAAGGCGGGGCATTGATATTGTATACGTACCGCTACAGTGTAAGAACGGATTGAAAGACGGGTGAAATGTAATGCATACAAATTAAATACGTAAGCGGACGTACTAACTGCAGGGATCTGTATCCACATCCGTATGCAATCAGTCCACACACGGGGATCGGAAGCCTATGACTGCCGATGTCCGTACTCCTCCGAATACGGATGCACTTACGTAAGCATGCAGTACCGTATTTGCATTAGCGAGTCGCTGTGACCTGATGCCACGATTATTATAGACTGACATGTTATATGGGGAAATAAAAAAATTATGAATTTTCCAGAAACGAGCCTCAAAGTGAATCGACGCGTGCAATTGGAATGCCGGCGTGATTAAAAATTGAAAGGATGAAGTTGTAGAGGACCTCAGTAGGAATCTCGCATAATATCAAATAAAAATAACATGCATTAGCCATTAGGTCCCTTTTCGCGGATATTGATGTCATAAATTGCACAGCAAGGTTCTTTAGGGCTACTACTACTAGACATTGCCGCAGGCAGCAAATCAGTGTGCATCAAAGACACGTAAAAGGCTCTACTGATATACGGCAATGCTGCACCAAGGATATTGACAACAGGAAATCGAAAATGCATGCAAACACCTATACATATACATGTACATTTATACTCTTCTAATCTCCATCTTATATTAACTGTTGTCATGAAATCGTGTGCCGAAGAAATGTTTTGGCAACCCCAATCGTGCATGCTGTGTATATGCACACACGTATACAATTATCTCTGCATGCATTTACACTCGTATAACATTCTCATACTATATATGCCATACTATTAGTCTATGCACGTATACATGTGAAAATCTCTTTCAACTATAATGAATTGTATAAAGTTAAAGCATGCATCGCGGAATACGGTTTGGTTACCAGAGGCGCGGCCATGGCTTTAATCGCATACTGTTGTAATTTTTGTCTGTAAACCTATCCGTACACCATCTCGTTCTCAGCGTAAACTCTTAGTCGTCCCAGACTGTCGTATATGTAGAGTTTCATAGAGTTTCGTACATACCCTTGCTCCGTGGACCAAGTTCTTACCTCTACGATCGGTATGTGTAGACTGGCCACCTCACGCTACTTGCCATCTTTAGCCCATACCACAATGCTGACAACTTGTACTCTCGTGGTGCGCACTCATTGAAAATACCCTACACATGGCACAAAGGCCTTGTCGTTTTCCAAATGTAGGGGAGTGCGTACCACGAGAGTACAAGTATAGGTTGTCAGCATTGTGGCTTCAGCTAAAGATGGCAAGTAGCGTGGGGTGGCCAGCCTACACGTACCAAACAGTGGCGGATACAGGGGGGGGCAAACCCGGCCTATGCCCCCCCTAACTAATAAGGATACGCCTCCTGTCCATTGTAATGAATTTAATTATATGTCATCAGCGCCGCACTGTCTTAGCTCTTGCAGGCGCTAGACCTGTCGTACGTGCTAAGTATTACCCCTGACACGTGGCACTTTTTCTATTGTACTTTTGAGCGTTCAGTTCGTACATTCGTTCAGCGTTCAGTTCGTACATTCGTTCAGCGTTCAGTTCGTACATTCGTTCAGCGTTCAGTTCGTACATTCGTTCAGCGTTCAGTTCGTACATTCGTTCAGCGTTCAGTTCGTACATTCGTTCAGCGTTCAGTTCGTACATTCGTTCAGCGTTCAGTTCGTACATTCGTTCAGCGTTCAGTTCGTACATTCGTTCAGCGTTCAGTTCGTACATTCGTTCAGCGTTCAGTTCGTACATTCGTTCAGCGTTCAGTTCGTACATTCGTTCAGCGTTCAGTTCGTACATTCGTTCAGCGTTCAGTTCGTACATTCGTTCAGCGTTCAGTTCGTACATTCGTTCAGCGTTCAGTTCGTACATTCGTTCAGCGTTCAGTTCGTACATTCGTTCAGCGTTCAGTTCGTACATTCGTTCAGCGTTCAGTTCGTACATAATTTGCGAATTTCAATTTCAATTGCCGTCAGGAAAGTGGTAGATCTGCGGAGTCAGCCGTCATCCGGATCCCATGGCTAAGCGTCAGCTGACCATTGCTGAAGTGTTTGCGGCGTGCAAAATGTATGTGCCAATGAATCATTAATATCATACGAGTGAGACTTTACTATATTTTGTAGTGAAGAAAGCAGAGCCCACTCTTGAGTGCCTAACCCTAAAAACACCAGTGGCTAGGGTTTTGGGGCGGAGATGATGGTGCTTACTGCGCTTTCCCAGACACCCTGGCAAGTTCGGAGGGGCATGCCCCCATTCCTCCCTATATGCAGGGTTGCCGAAAGTCAGGTCGGGGTCCGGCCTGTGACCGGCCGGTCTGACAGCCCCGGCCTGTCAGGTCGGCCTGCCAGGTCGGTATTACTAATATATTCATAGGGAGGGGGATATATCGCGGTACTCTAAAGCATTCGTCAGGTTGGAATTCCCACTAAGTAGAAAACAAAACGCTAACTCTACTTCCATTGTTTGGTCGCATTTCAAGGTGTACAGAGTCTATATATCTCTCATATGAAAGAACTCTTAGCTGCTAAAAGCTAAAAAGCCCCCACTTGAACAGTATTTTACAATGAAGGTTCCCCCATTATCTGTGTCATGCACCACTCATATTTTATGTCATCTGTTGATCACAACTCCATGCATGAGTTGCACTTGCAACCTTGTACATGTAAGTACATGTACATTTTTGGTAATGACAACATGAGTTTCTCATTCTCATGCACAACTGACCATGCTAAAGAACTCCATTATTCGCATGACTTCTCTAATGCATCATGTACATGTTAATCACTTGGAACTGGAATCTATAACCCACATCAATGAAGCTGTCCAGTACATCCCCCACCCCCATCCCCACCCCCACCCCACTTTCACCTCCATAAAAATGGTTGGTAGTATATGTAATGTGGAACACTCGACACAGGAATATGCTTGGGCCTTTATCACTCCTTTATCACTATATGTGACATTATGTACATGTATGTATTATTTGTACTTCCAATACTGCCAATGCCACACATGCAGAGTCAGTAATCCTTCCTAACTGAGACAGAGCACCCTGAAATCAGTCAAAGCTGTGCATCTATATATGATCTCTGATAACACAATGCATGTAATTGCTGGCGCATGCATTGGTGTGACAATCTACTCCCACTTTGTGGGCGAATCCCGGCCTGTCAGGTGAGAGTCCGGCCTGCCAGGCCAAGCAGACAGTCCGGCCTGGCAGGCCGACCTGTCAGGCCGGGCTGGCCTTCCGCAACCCTGCCTATATGCCCCCCCCTAACACAAAATCCTGTATCCGCCCCTGCCAAACATAGAGGTAAGAACTTGGTCCACGGAGCAAGGGTATGTACGAAACTCTACATATACGACGACAGTCTGGGACGAGGAAGAGTTTACGCTGAGAACGAGATGGTGTACGGAAAGGTTTACAGACAAAAATTACAACAGTATGCGAGTACCAAGGGTAATGGATAGCGCATGCGCGCTAGGACCCTGCCAGTATATACCGCCCTGTTTTTCGCCCCCGCAGCTCTAAAAAACAGGGCCTGGGAACGAGGCTAGAGTTATGACGTGATATTAGGCCACGGCTGTTTCGAGCTGGACAATTAGTTTGATAATTAGAGCGTTACGGTATATGATTTACAAATGATGGCGGATAGCCTCATTATCGCTATGCAATGTTTAACAGCATGGCTTGCTTGAAGCTTACACCTGGTGCTATTATACGCTGATGCATTAGTACCAGCAATCATTTCTCTATAACACACACATGTGAACTATTAATACTACGCTTTCCAATAATACACTGGCCTCGTTTTCATAAGCATACGCCGTTACGTCATCTCGAGCATGTGTTAAAAAAGCGCGAGTTGCATCGAGCCGCCAATTTTCCCACTGTTAAATTCGACATAGAGGCAATGTTAACACTTCAGGTGAAAGGTGTATGTCATTAACTAAGTGCGGCCGGCACTTTTCGGCCTAAACAGTCTGCTTGTTTTCTATGAATAATGATGCGGAGTTGTATAGGTTGAATGGATTCCCACCACCACCAAGGTCAGTTGCACTGCAGAGGGTGCATGACTGAAGGGGAAACTAAAAAGACACCACATAACAGTGTGAGGCATATACTCAGGCCTTGCAGAAGGTGTTTGGTATGGCATTTTGAACTGAGGAGGATGCAATGGTGTACCCACAAAGCTTTTGTAGCTCCTGCAAGGATTCCCTTTAAAAGGCAGCTGTACCATGTGTGACTGCATTTCAGTGGCAAACACATAGGAGTTAATCTTGCATGGTGAGATGTTTGCACCCAGACCCAATATGATGGCATTCAAATTAAAATGTATTTAAATTCATACATATATAAGGTATGAACACTTCAGATCCACTCAGCAAGTGGGAAGGCCATCCAATATCATTCACACAGCTAAAGATGGTGGTGCTAGTACACTGACATCATTTACCCCCTACCCGCTGTAAGCGCTGTTTTGAATTTGTCAGATCTCTGTGCCTGAACGTTCTCAACCTGCCCCTGCACAGTGTGTCAGCAGAGGTACAGTGTCCCTGTTGTTATGACACAGCACAGCTGCATCATAACCCTGCTTCCACCTTGGGATTGAACATCTCGGGCAATATATTCATCCATTTTGCAGCCTGTTCCAGGGACATCTAGGAAAACCATCTCCTACTGAGGAGAGGAGATGGTAGATGTCCTGAGACGCATGTCATCAACAAGTCCTTAGAACCTGTCCAATGCAAGGAAGAGCATGTGCACATGATTATCACTGACAGGATGACATCACATACAGAGAAGTCATAAGACATTCACACACACACACACACACACACACACACACACACACACACACATTCACACACACACACACACACACACACACACACACACACACACACACACACACACACACACACACACACACACACACACACACACACACACACACACACACACACACACACACACACACACACGTTATTTCCCAAAGCCACTATCCCAGTATTAATGCATTTTCTTGACAACCACAATGTTGCTGCTTGGGTACATAAGTGGTATGTTGGATTTGGTCTCCTTGGAAAACAAGGAGCAAATCCATATACATGTCAAATTCAATGCACCGGCAGCCAAGGACATATGCATCAATACAGGAAAAGTTGCAGTATTACCAGTTTGTAATGTAAGAATATCACAAAATATCGCAGCAATACCAGTAGTAACAAAAAGACGCAAATATGTATCACCTATGCTATACATGGTATGAAAAATCACTTTTATATTATGAGTCAAATCACCTATGTTTGATGACTTGTAGCGCTGTCATTTCTGCAGGCCGCACTTAGTTGTTTGGCTTTCAAGGTAGCCTCCGCTCTCCACCATTTATCCACGTCTTGTTTTCATCCAGGAAAATTGGCGGTAGTCTAGTGTTCCGATCTTTGTGAAGGATATCTAATCGCGGTACTCTCGTGGCGAGCGCTATAGCTAACAGACGGTACAGAGTTGTGCCTTGCAATTCACACGAAGGATAGAAAAATGGTATGTGTACGCTAAAATGGCTTTTAAATGGCGGGACTACAAGTGCAGTCCTTATATAGCTCGAAGATACAAAGTCCTTGTTGAGGTCATGTTTGATGATGTAATCGTTTCAATATTTCAGGGCGTAGGTCTTATTGTCCAACGTTGAATGGGCCTGAAACAGCCGTGAGGCGCTAGGCTGGTTCTCTTAATTACGTCATACGCTTAGATGGGATTGCCCCCAGCTCCATGCACGCAATGGAATTTAGGCAGCGTTTGGTGCCTCCCGTGCTTTACATAATAGTTGGGGCCTGGGTGCCAGGTCCCATGCCCGCAACTGAGCGATATTTGTATTGCGTACGATAAAACGATCCTTTGGATGAAGATATACGTTATTTCTACATCTGCAGGTCTTAGGGTTGAGGCACGCTACGTTGACAAAGACAGCGGGTCGAGCTCGATCGTTGCTGAAAACTGTACTCTTTTTTCCCCGCACATGATTGTATCATCAGGTTGCTTATTCCTATGTCCAATAGTCAATGTACAACCCTTGACCTCGAAACAAGTCTGCAGCCATTAGAAACTCGAGAAACTCGACAGATGTCCCGTTTCCAGACCATGGAATCGGTCACGTCACCATGTTACCATCTATATGTACATATACGGTACTATAGTAAAGCAAGCTGCGTTTTGGTTTTTCCTCGGTTCCTCCTCACTTGTCCATATTGCTAAGAACATCTGTACTCTAAGGCGAGCTACTACGTCAGTTGGCGGGAATCGTGCGCGAAAACGTGCAGGTAGTTTGTTCAACTGTATCTCCGTAACAGATGGCATAAAAATTAACGAACAGAACAATCCAATAGCTAAGGGACCTCTTTATGTACAAGCCGAATTTGAGGCGATTTGAGTATTCCTGCTGAAAATTAGAACGAGTTTGAACCCCTTGTGGTATCGGATGTCGCTATACTACGTTCAAGACCTCAAAATATATTTTTCCATAGACAAATGGTGTAGTACGAAGTACCGCAAAATAGGAAGTTGATAGCTTTAACCTTTCGAAAGTTATAGCAATTCAAACGTAATGTTTTATAACATTAAAAAAAAAAAATGCTCCCTTTTCTCGTGAACGATCCCATATTATATGTGTTTGGAAAACAGACTTTTTCATTCCTAAAGGACATATTTTTTTTTTGCTTTTCCTGTTCGTAAGGTGTCAGGGGAAGTGAAGTTCTTTCTGTATCTACTTCAACGCCTCGCTGTAGCCGTACAGTGAGGTAATGCTGCATATCTCAGTCATGGGTGTGGTGGGCTGGGCACCCATTGTGGAGAGAGGCGTGCCACGCGGCAAGGTCTGGGCACCCGCCCGGGAACCTTGAAGTGATGATTGGATTATCCTATTCAGGTGGGAGGCCTAGCCGTCAGCATCCAGCGTGGCGGCGTAGAGCCTCTTTGTCTGTATATGCGCGTGCGCCGTAAGGCTGAACAATACATGCATCTTTGTGTATATATGTATTTAAAGCTGAGCATTGTATTGGTTGTAGTCTTCAGTTTGCTGCCCTTAAACGTATACGTATATGCTCTTGCGAAGCCATCTGCGGTTGCGCTCCGATCACTAGGCATCCAAGCCCGATCCGTAACATTGGGCACCTTTGCTAGCGACGTTCCTATGCCACTGATTTATAGAACTCCTTTATAATAACTTCATTTTCCCCTTGTGACTATCTTTAAAAATTAAAAGACTAGTCAGACCGGGGTCGGAAATATTATTCCAAAAGCAGTACTGACTCAAGTTTTATTTTAATATTAATACATGTATTAAATGATTGGCCGGGGGATCCGCCCCTATCGATGCAATACATCATTACATGAAGATATTGAAGATGAAGCGAATGCTTTTAAAAGAACGATATATGCTGCTAATCGGTCATTATGTTTATGTGTAGTATTTCTGGCCGTGGGTGCCCCATATAATGCCTGAGGATTTACTTGCAAATGAACAAAATATGTGCATGCACGTTTTCCCACCGATCAAGGCTTGATTCGCGCACCAATGATATGATCACCGCCTCCCCAATACATTGAGTGAGACTGATGTGATTTGCACAAATTATTTATATCGCAAGCGCGAAAATATGAACGCGGATGATAAAAAAAATAATCAACGAACAGAACAATCACACTTAGCATGTATGCACATGCATGTATAAGGGAGCGATCTCGGTTTGAACCTAGGGGGTATCGGACGTTGCAGTGCTGGCACGCAGTCAGTTCAAGACCCCAAACTGTATTCAGTTTGGCGTATAGAGAAATAGTGTGGTATGAAGTATTGACAATAGAATGTATAGATATAATCTTAACTTTATTCTGTGTGTTTAGTTACATAATTATAATGAAATTATTGTTGGAAAACGTTGTTTTTTTTAGGCCACGGTGTTACCCTCGGAAGCATCAATTGCTGTAGACTGGACGAAATGTGAATCATATGGTGGTGAGGAACGAATTGTTGCATACATGGTACTCAGGTTTCCAACGTATACATGTATAAATCACTACAGTCTACATGTACATCCGATATCACATCTGATCGCATCATATATATCCTTATATATATCAATATATGCTTTCATGCATAAATTCAGTCCCATGCAGTGATTTACATGTACATTACATACAATTGAAGCACTTTTTTTGAAATGAGAAATATCAATTACCATTCCTGCGTTACTTAGACAAGCTATATATAGTCAAATACGTGTACCGGCCCCCCTTAAAGGAATTATATCTCAGTGCAGTTTTTTCTTATATACGATTTCTACTTCAACAGGATAGTGATCGCTGACAGCTTTGACCTGCATTCATTGCAGAGCCGGATAATTGAAAGTACAATTACATCTGCGTGCATGAGCTCACCTTTTCAGGGGTCAAATCTTTATATTCCTTGTCATATTGAAACACTCCTGCATCCTCAACGTTAAATATTGAGTTGTCCAGATGTGCCACAATTCTGCCAGTTAACAAAATGATTTCATGCACATTCATTACATGCACAGGTCACCGACTGACTTGTCATAAGGACATCGTTTTTTTGCTGAGCTGAGATTGGTGTTCGTCATTTGATCCAGTAGCCATTTAAAGTTGGTGTCCTTCACCAGGGTGAGATGTTTATACTTTGTACCTGACAGATAGCCGCAGCCTGCATTGAAATCTCCTAGAATGATTCCGTTCTGTGTGCCGTAATAATTGCTAACAGCGAGGAAGGCTTCATGGAGGTTATTGATCTCATCAAAAGCATTTTCAGGCTTGACATGGATGCCAAGAAGAAAAAAACTGGGTAGAGCTGATGTAGAAATTAGTTATACTCCGGCTTTTATTCATACCAATCATGACTCACCTTTTTTCTTGCCGATGGGGGTGATTAACACACTAAAAGGCGGTCTTTCGAAGGCGGCATTACCTTTATACTGGTAGTATTTAATGTCCACTGTATCGCTCCTGCAAAACATGACTACAATCAGGTCAATCCTGGTCTATAATTTTATATATAGCCTCATACCTGTAAATGAACGCATACTGTTCTTTTGAGGTTGTCGACCCAAGCCGCTCGCTGATTTTATACTGATACTGCGGCCTAGATGGATGATTACGTGATTAGTAAAAGTCTTGCTTCTAAATTCACTTCTCACATGTTCACGGCCTCAAGTAGCTTGGCAATTACATCAACTTCTTTGGTTCTTATTTCTTGTATCAGCAAGACATCATATCGTTTTACGATCTGGGTATACATGTATACAATACAACTGAAACACCACTGATGCATGCATGTGTCACATGTCCCCAAAATTTGCTTTTAAAATAAAATAAAATTGTTTTTTGATCAGGTTTGAAAAGCATGCTGGTGTAGCGGAAGGGATTTACGGGATATAGAAGTGCATTTTGGTATCACGTGATCAGTTAATTTGATTAAAAAGTGTGCAACATGCTACAGTGGTGACACTAGGCGTGAAACGTATTTCATGGCCGAAGACAAACTACCAACCTTCTGGGTTTCCCAACCAGATGTTTGGTTCGTGCAAGCCGAGGCACAGTTCAATCTTCGAAAGAGTACTTTGGATGAGACTATGTACTACTATGTGCTCGCAGCGCTCGACCAGACAACAGCGGCGCACTTCATTGAACTAATCTAATAATAATAATAATAATTTCGGTGCATGGTTGGTGTTTTTTTTTCCTACTATATAGCTCAACTGTATTTCATTGCCATTTGTATAGATTGCAGAGTTATCACTGAATCCAAAATACATATTTCAATTGAACAAAGTCGGTAAAGACAATAATAAAATATAAATTATAATTATAAGATGAAGATAATGATTTATGTGCACATGTGTTACACAAAGGCAAGCAATGGCATATGGATATGCACTAATATACTGCCCAGCCCTAAAAAGGGTGGCATGCACTGATTTACTTAAAGGAAACAAGTTCACATTGCTCTACGATTTGCTTACTAATATTTTATTATGAGCCAGACAATAAAGTACTGGGCAGGGTAAAAAAAAGAAGAAGCTAAAACTGTAACTGTGCAGTGGACAATATTCTAATCACGGCATGCTTGCGAAGACAAAATTATGACAACCATCCACAACCATTACTGAAGTAATATATGCTAACCCTGCATTCTTTCATGCACAGTTCACCTTGCTAAGAACCTCCATAACAGTTTTGTCATTTGATTTCTTTTCACCAAAGGCCTGCACGTTGAAGGCACCTATCTTCAGGCCACTTACCGTCCACAGTGCCGTGCAGGCAACCACCAGGGCGCAGAGAGCTAACGACTGCATGGGTAATATAAATTGTCCTTATCTGTGCAATGTGATGTAGGGGCTGCAGCCTGCCGCAGGTGTTTATATACGAAACGCGTGCCAGCAGGAAGTGTGTACTGCATACAAACAGTTTGTTATAACTTTGGGACAAAAATTTGGACAAGTTTTGAAAAAACAAATGATTATTGTTTAAAACTGTTTACTCACAGGTAGTGAAATTGCATGTGATAAATTGTGGTTTTGCTATATACATGTGTATGGGCTTTTTAATTTTGTCCCAAACTTATAGGGAGAAACATTTCATTAATAGACTATAGGCGGTTGCATGCGGAATATATATGCAGCAAGAACCAATGCAAGTTTAAAATTAAAGTACTGAATTCGAACCAACCATGACTGAGCTCGAGAAATCAAAAGATGTCTCTTTATGCTTCCCTCATTGAATCCGAGAAAGATTAAAATTATAATTAACTGAACTCAAGTTTCTGCTCAGTACACAATACAAGCTGCAGTCTTATTTTTTGAACACAATTCAAATCCATGCACATGTAGCAGCTTGTACGTAGAACGTATTTCTGAATTACTGATGCCATTAGTAATTTATAATTATTGCATAATTATAGCTACGTGTTTATAATAATTTGCTTAAATTCATAATGGCATATATGTATATGCTTTCTGTAATCCCTTAATAACTTGTCAATTTTACTCATTGCGATTGATTGATACTTCGGAATCCTGCCAGCAATGTTCATCATTGCATGTAATATTGCACATGTACATGTAAATTCATGACACTTCAAATCCTACATAGGACCTACTAACGTAGGATCCCGACATGCATCAAATTGGGTGAATTACGTATACATTCATTTAGGGTTGCTTGCAATGTTTTTCCCTACCTATATATGATATTGGACATAAATGTATTGTTTGGCTGAGTATTTTGACTCAGCTATAAGGATAATGGTGTAATTAAGCAGTTCAAAAAAATTACATAATAGTTGTATGTCGGACATCAACTGCTAAATATAGTACTATAATAAGTATAATTATGTTTTCGGCGGTTTAACGCTCAAACAGCACATGCACCAGTCCAGCAGATATGATATTCATGTTCACAAACAGTTGATAAAAATGTGTACAACACTGTACAATATGCATAGCAGTGTAGAGCACCGCATGTGATAAGGACACAAGTAATATAGAGAAACTGTTTTTTGGCAGAATAGCGTGTGGAGCTAGGCAATTTGCCGAGCTAATTGCTTAGGTTTATATAACACAGCTTCAAACCCAAAATGGGCATGCTGTATATCAATGGATATGTTTATATTTGGGTCTGGGTCTGGGTCGGGTGATGAAGCAAATAGATTTCAGGCAGCTACATGTACTTGCTTCTGGACCTCGAACCATTGTGAGAGTGCTCTGTTCTCCGTGAGGCCCAAGTGGTTCAGTTCTATCCTGGCCTCCACATAGCCCTTCCTAGAGAAGATGTGAGCACCTGGGACACTGATAAGTACCTGTCGGAGGGCAGGGGGGGGGGGGGGGGGGGGGGGGAGAAGTTGATGCACATGTGCTAAAGAGAACATGTTGTATGTACGTTGCGCTCGTCTACACATGCAGAGAGAGGCTTTGCTGATACTTTTACCAATCCCCTCCTCTCCCACCCTTCACCTCCCCTCCCACCCCTCAACTTCCCCTCTCTCACCTCCAAGGAGAGGTTCTGTATATCTGTGCAGAACTGGAATTCAATGTTTGGCTTGACCACACCCCTCTTGTAGCTGAGGGAGGACTTGTGCTTCATGAGGCACACCCCACTGCTGGTGTGCAGAAGTCTCATCTTCACCTTGAAGTCTGAGTGGTAAAGAGTGATGGGTGAAGCCATGTACCTCTTCCCCAGGCCACTGTATATGCACCTCATCCCCAGGCCACCGTACATGCACCTCCTGCCCAGGCCAATCAGAGGGTACAAACATGTATACATTTTGTGTACATTACGCAGCTACATACATGTACACCCAGTACTAATATCTAAATAAATTATGACATAACGGGTGTTGTTAACTATTATGTACAAAAACCACATGCACACATATTCTGCTCAGTTCGTTACACTGACACAAGTTCATACTCTTACATGTGTATTGCACACATGTACATACCCACACCACACTCAGCTGTCACGTGACCACACCCAGCTCTCACGAGACCACACCCAGTTCTCACCTGAGAACAACACCTTGGAGGACAACAGCATAATGTCTGTCAGGGTCACCAGCAGAGCTGGTGTCTGGGGTGAGTAGCTGAATGCCAGCTGTATGCTCCCCAGGGGGCAGCCCCTGTCCCTATCGTCTGCCTTCTTGGCTTCCACCGAGGGGTGGATGGAAGCATGAGAGCCACGCCTCCTCTGATCACTGCAACAAAGAAGCAGCACATGGACCATGAAGGGGTGACCTCCATGAGCTACACATATGACCATGAAGGGGTGACCTCCATGAGCTACACATATGACCATGAAAGGGTGACCTCCATGAGCTACTCATATGACCATGAAGGGGTGACCTCCATGAGACCATGAAGGGGTGACTTCCATGAGACCATGAAGGGGTGACCTCTATGAGACCATGAAAGGGTGACCTCCATGAGACCATGAAGGGGTGACTTCCATGAGACCATGAAGGGGTGACTTCCATGAGACCATGAAGGGGTGACCTCCATGAGACCATGAAGGGGTGACCTCCATGAGACCATGAAGGGGTGACCTCCATGAGACCATGAAGGGGTGACCTCCATGAGACCATGAAGGGGTGACCTCCATGAGCTACACGTATGACCATGAAGGGTGACCTCCATGAGCTACACGTATGACCATGAAGGGTGACCTCCATGAGCTACACGTATGAAGGGGTGACCCCCATGAGACCATGAAGGGGTGACCTCCATGAGCTACACATATGACCATGAAGGGGTGACCTCCATGAGCTACACATATGACCATGAAGGGGTGACCTCCATGAGCTACACATATGACCATGAAGGGGTGACTCATATGACCATGAAGGGGTGACCTCCATGAGCTACACATATGATTAGTACATGTATGCAAACCAAGTATATACATATTACATACATGTAACTCAACAAATGTTGCACTGCATAGATACATGGTACATGTATCTAAGCACACACTAATGCTCATGGACACACACTAACACTCTTATAATATAGCCATGCACAATACTTATATTATATTATAATTTCTACACATCACCATGGGAACACACGTACTGTGATGTAGTTGTTGGCTGCTCCTGGGTCAGCACGTTCTCAGTGGACTTGGACTTCTGCAGATCCCCAGGGTGCTGTCTGTTGTGCCCCTCCCCCTGACCCCTCCCACCCTTCCTAGTGAACAGGTTGGAGTACCAGGAGCGTCCCTTTGAGTGTGCAGCATCACCTGCCCCCACGAGCCACTGGGGAACGGAGGTGGGCGTGGCATCATCTTGGAGGGATGGAGGAGGGTTCTGGTTCCTGGGGCTGAGGGCTGTGAGGCTGGACCTCCGGCCGTGGTGCCTCCTACCCACCTGGGTGGCCTTCTCCCTCCGCGGGGGCTTGGAGAGGAACGAGAGGGTCGGTTTTGTGCCACCCCCACCCCCTCCTCCTCCTTCTCTGCCGCTGGTAATGTTCACTAGGTGGAGTTGCGCCTCATTACCTGTGCACTGGGCACCGCCCCCATCACGTGATGGTGCCACGCCCACCGTGTGATGGGAGGCGGTGCTCTCCTCCCCGCTGGAGGCCAGGATGTCGTTGAGGCTGCGGGACCTGTGCTTGGAGTGGAAGTTCACGGGCCTGGGGGAGTGGGAGGGTCGCCTCATCTCTGTCCCCTGCGAGGGGGGAGGCACGGGCAGTCCAATGGTCTGCCTCTGGGGAAGGCCAAAGCACTTGGCAACACCACCACCATCGCCATCACTGGACAGGTAGTCCCTGCTTGATATTGATTGGCTGGCGGGGGGATGGGGCTGCGATGTAGCACCACTGGTGCTGCTGTGTGTCTCCTGTGGTGTGTGGGGCTTTTCCAGTGATGGTAATGGGTGTGGCTTTCCCTTCCCAGCCTGCCTTCCCTCGGCCCATGTCCGGTCAAACATGATGGTGGTGGAGGCCCCAGCTTGCTGGTCGATAGAGGTGGCTTGCTTTGTCACTATGATGACATTATTGGGCACGAAGGATGATGGGCCTGGGGCTGAGGAAAATGATGGACGCATGCCACCCTGAGATAGGACTGGGGCTGAGGATGGATGTAGGCCATCTTGAGATGGGCCTGGGGAAGATGATGGGTGTATGCCACCCAGTGATAGGACTGGGGCTGAGGATAGATGTAAGCCAGCATGAGATGGGCCTGGGGCTGAGGGTGGATGCTTGCCAGTGTGAGTTGGGCCTGGGGCTGAGGACAGATGTATGCCAGCATGAGATGGGACTGGGTTACATGTAGGTGATGACATCATCCTAGTGTTAGCCGGACCTCCTAGGTGGTAGTGGGTTGGATGTACCACATCGCCAGCAGAGGTGGCCCCACCTCTATTGGGTGGCTCACCAGTTGGGAGGTGCTCACTAGCTGCAGGGGTGGACTCATTCCACTGCCCTGTGTCCAGCAGACACACCTCCACGTCCTCGTGGTTGATGTTGCCATGGTTATCCTGGAGGCCCCTCCCACCAGCACTGGTGTCCAGATCGCTGCAGTCGCCAGTCCCCACACTGATGGAGAGTTGTTCTCTCAATGTAGGTCTGGGTACCTGAGAGTCAACTGGCCCAGCAGTGATATCGTAGGTGGTGGGCGGGGGGTGGAGCTGTTGTTGCGACTGAGAGAGCTCCCTGCGCAGGGTGCTGATGATGGAGGCAAGCTTCTCAAGGCCACAAGTCTCCTGATCCTCCTCCCCCTCCCCAAATGACTGAACAGGAGGTGAGGAGTCTGACTGTGGCTGGGTGTGCATTGATGGGATCTGTAGTTTGGAAGGTTGCACTTCTTGGAGTGGGGACAGAGACCGTGTCGATGACTGGGACAAGGTAGACTGGGGCTGGGGTATGGAAGACTGGGGCTGGGACTGGGATATGGAAGACTGGAACATGGTAGACTGGGGCTGGGATATGGAAGATTGGGACACGGTAGAATGGGGCTGGGACATGGTACACTGGGGCTGGGGCTGGGACATGGTAGACTGGGGCTGGGATATGGAAGACTGGGACACAGTAGACTGGGGATGTAGCTCTAAAAGGGACTTCTTTTTCATCCTCTTCATCATGGTTGCAAACATGACCTTCATTCCATCGGTATCGGACTCCTTTGCAGTGGGCAGGGAACCCTTCCGTTCCACCTGGGGTGGGGGTGTGACCACGCACATGTCAGCGGTGGAGACAGCCTTCTTGAAGAGAGACTTGAGCGCACGTCGCTGCCCGGTCCCCAGGTCCTTCTGCCCGGTCCCCAGGTCCTTCTGCTTCTCCGTGTATCTAGACTTGCCATGGTTGAAGGGATCCTCAAGGAGAGGAAGGTTTGGGTCTGGGGAGCAGATGGTGTACCAGGAAGCGTCCCCGTTCAGAGAGACCGTGTCCTTGTCCATCACCTTGAGCAACACCTGGGGGGGGGGGGGGGGGGGGGGGGGGGGGGTTATGAGGGGGTGTTATGTGGGGGTGTTAACTTATGTTACATTGATGTACATGTATGTGGGGATTATAGTGCTGATACAGCACCTGTATTGGTGCTTCGATGTGATGATATCATAAGGTACATGTACGTGCGTCTTCAGTTCCAGCAGAGGTACATGTACATATATAAATGTATTGAAATGTGTACAAATCAGCACATACATCATGTAAGTACATGTAAGTACGGCTGTACATTTAATTCTGTACAACGTTCAGTGTGCTAAACAACATTACTCTCAGATATGACTGGATATCTCCAGGGCCACTTTCTCCCCCCAAGCACCCTTATCATAGACATACACAACACACATGGTGAACAGCACATCATCGCTGCATGAAACAATAGCCATCTCTCTGATGCATGCAATTTACATATCACGTGTTGTTGCAATGTTGTTGCTTATAATGATTACGGTTCATCGATCTTAACACATTCATCCTTTCTTTTATTTTATCATTCTACAACTACTCTATATAATGCACATTCAATACATATGGGGCAAACAGTTTGTTGCACACATATACATATACATGTACATGTGGGTATCACAACTACACACCATGTTAACTGCACATCTCATGCCATGCATGGGGGGGGGGGGGGGGGGAGAGGAGGGGGTATAATAATTGTACATGTACATGTTCCAGCCTTGACATGCAGCGTGTGGTTCAAAGGTTTTAGGTACAAGGTCTATTGTACATGTAGTTAACTACCATGTTGCCATGTTTGTCATACCAGATAGCTGAGGTGTGGGGAAGGACAGTAACCTTCATACACCCACCCTTTTATCCTACCTTAATTAGGATAACACATCAATGGCCATGTACAATGTACATGTACATGCATCCTTCTTCACAGAAGCCATAAAAGTCTAAGGCCAACATAATAATAATAATTGTATTGGTAGGCCCTCACACTAAGGGCTTCCTCCACATGGACTCATTGTAACAACCGAAAAGTCGAACACTTCTACTAAGGCCACACGCCTGAACACTTCTACTAAGGCCACACCCCTCACCTCTCCCCTGAAGGTGCTCTTGCTCTCTATGGACTCCCACAGCGTCACTCTCAGAGCCACCACCGCCAACTGCACAGAGAGACAACCAAGCAATCCCATAACTGACCACACCCCATAACGGACCACACCCCATAACGGACCACACCCCCATAACGGACTACACCCCATTTGCTATAGGGGGTATTGCACCTACCTCAGTGGGCAATAAATAGAACAGAGCTGGAGAGCCGTGTAGCTTGGTAAACTTGATCTCCTGTGACCTGCAGGGTGTGAAGAGAACACCAGTGTGCTAATACTGCACTATACACCAGTGTGCTAATACTGCACTGTACACCAGTGTGCTAATACTGCACTGTACACCAGTGTGCTAATACTGCACTGTACACCAGTGTGCTAATACTGCACTGTACACCAGTGTGCTAATACTGCACTGTACACCAGTGTGCTAATACTGCACTATACACCAGTGTGCTAATACTGCACTGTACACCAGTGTGCTAATACTGCACTGTACACCAGTGTGCTAATACTGCACTATACACCAGTGTGCTAATACTGCACTGTACACCAGTGTGCTAATACTGCACTGTACACCAGTGTGCTAATACTACACTATACACCAGTGTGCTAATACTGCACTGTACACCAGTGTGCTAATACTGCACTGTACACCAGTGTGCTAATACTGCACTGTACACCAGTGTGCTAATACTGCACTGTACACCAGTGTGCTAATACTGCACTGTATACCAGTGTGCTAATACTGCACTGTACACCAGTGTGCTAATACTGCACTGTACACCAGTGTGCTAATACTGCACTGTACACCAGTGTGCTAATACTGCACTGTACACCAGTGTGCTAATACTGCACTATACACCAGTGTGCTAATACTGCACTGTACACCAGTGTGCTAATACTGCACTATACACCAGTGTGCTAATACTGCACTGTACACCAGTGTGCTAATACTGCACTGTACACCAGTGTCGCCCACTTGTACATGTACATGTACAAGCAGTGGGTACAGAAGACAATGTATACCATATTTCTGTGTGTACATGTACATCAGTACTTGTACATGTATCCATCCAGCCATCACAAGTAGAGGCTCATCCCCAACCCACTACCACCTCCACCACTACCACTGCACTAGTACACGCACACGTGCTCGTACATGTACTACTGATGGGTGGTACCTTTGGTCAGGGACCATCTGCACACTGACAAAGATGGCCGCCTCGTCGTGGTCCTTGAGGGACTGGGCCTTCACCTGGATCAGCCCCACCCCCAACTTTTCCTCGACACGATTGTACTGAATGGACAGCTGGAGTGATGAGGGGAGTGATGAAGGGGAGGGAGGAGAGGGAGGGGGAGGGATGAGGTACATGTGCACAAGTGAGGATGCTTACATGTAGCTATTCTAGAGGTTAGCTTACGAGGTTGTGACACTCAAGCCCTTCATGCACTTCCTCCTCTCACACACCTTCCATCCTCCCCCTCCACACATCCAACCATCCTCTCCACAGTGACACCCTCCTCCCCCTACACACCCTCCCCCTCCTCCCCCCCAACAGCTCACCTTGATCATGCCGCTGGGAAGGCTGGCGAAGAAGCCCTCCAACTGCTCCTCCCCCTGGGCAGTGGACTCTCTCCTGCTGCTGCTGTTGGAGGTGTCGCTGTCAACCTCCTCCGGCCGCACCTCCTTGTTCCCCACGAAGACAGAGAGCCTACCCTTCAGGGAGGAGTGGGTGGAGGAGGAGGAAGAGTGGGTGGAGGTGGAGTGGCCACTCATCCTCAGCTGATGGTGAGGGAGATGTTGTGAGTGGGAAGGTGAGGGGAGGAGGAGATGAGTCTTGCTGGTGTCATCCAGTATCACATCACCCATGTCCATGTTATGGTGCATAATGCACATCACTACATGTGAGGTGTTCACGGGGGAAGGGGGGGGGGGGGAGCATACCTGGAAGGTGTTGGTACTTTCAGGCCTCAGCCTCAGAACACTGTGGCAGGTTATAAGACAGGGAGAGTGTGAAAACACACAAACAAAAGTAGATTCTTAAACATTAGCAGGTGGTGTGGTATCCAAGGTGATGATATTCAAAAGGGAGTCTCATGGCAGATTATAAATTAACTGCATTAACCCCAGGAAGTAACATAAATGCATATACCAATATTCAATGAAACAGGACTTCCACCACCCCTGACCTGTGTGGACCTGTCATTTCCTTCTTCCCAGGCCTCACCATGGTCCCTCCCTCCTCCCCAGTCCTCTTGCCTCACCATGGTTTCCTGACCACTATCTCCACCACCTCCACCTGTGTGGTGTTGATGAGCCAGAGGACACGCTCAAAGCTGAGACCATCCAGCCTAGTGCCGCACCACTCTGTCACCAGCATGCCTGTGGGAGGAGGGAGGGAGGGGCAGGGGGAGGGAGGGGCAGGGGGAGGGAGGGAGGGAGAGAGAGGGAGGGAGAAGGAGGAGGGAGGGAGAGGGAGAGGGAGGGAGGGAGAGGGAGGAGGGGAGGGAGGGAGGGAGGGAGAGAAAGGGAGGGAGGGAGGAGGGAGGGAGAGGGAGGAGGGAGGAGGGAGGAGGGAGGGAGAGGGAGGAGGGAGGAGGGAGGGAGAGGGAGGAGGGAGGGAGAGGGAGGAGGGAGGGAGAGGGAGGAGGGAGGGAGAGGGAGGAGGGAGGGAGAGGGAGGAGGGAGGAGGGAGGAGGGAGGGAGAGGAGAAGCATGAGAGAAAACATGGAGAGCATTGTCACTGCTGTATTCTGCTGAATGCCATCCTGTGTGCGCTAACATCTGCACATGTCTGCACTATTTCCTTATCAGGATGATTAGGTGGGATATCATTTTGGCTAATCTGAAAATCCAGAATTAGGTGATATACAGCATAATTGAAAATGGGCCAATTGGGGCCATGGAGCCCAATGGGACCTGGGGCTAATAGGGCCTACACGTACATGTAACTAAGGAAACGTATATTCGTTTTTTAAATTGAACACATGGATCGGTCGAATTTTTTCCAGTGAACCCGCCCGCCCCCGCCGTGCCCTCACCTTCTCTCACGGTGTGGGCGCACTCGCTGTCGGGGAGCACGCTCGTCACAACAGCGTGCAGACCCCGGCACCTCTCGCAGTTCACTCCTCCGACGATCTTGAGACCGATGCCCGCGTCTGCATGTGGCGTGGGCGTGGCGTATTAGATACAATTGGTACAATTAAGCACATGTACATGTAGTGTTAGATGGAGTAAACTCTACGCGGCGCGGGGACGCCTGTACCAACTATATAGCTGCTTAGGACATATATCAAACGTAATGGCGTGCTTACCGCTGCACCGTTGCTGATTTATGCGGAGGAGGAAGGTCATCTGTTGCGGGGGGATACATGTAAGGCTCTCTGATGACCAGGCCTGCCCGAGGAGGTCCATGTGACGAGCGTTCGCCTACGAATGGAAGTTTTAAAAAATACAAAGATGACATGCGATTAAATAGCTGTACTGTGTCACCCCGGCCCTTCAGTCAAAGTTCAATAGGCAACGCATCCTGGATATTATCTGCGCCGTTGGGCGGACACATGTCGTGGGGTTGGGACTAGGTACTGACTGCAAGCTTTAATTAATACGCTTTAATTTGTTGGCAGCAATAAATAGTGAGGTAGGTGCATGCATATATTGATAATGACATGTATATCGATCGTAAAGACCAAGCGAAGTACGTTTTTATTTATCCCCAAACTCCTAATGCACTACTAGCACTTTGTAGCTGCTGAGCTTACTGCGTTGTCGTTGAATTCTGGAGGCGGCTCTATGGCAGCTGCATTTGCGTAGAGATCCAGTATGTCGCTTATCTCATCTTGCAGCTTGGGGGGTAATGCGGCCGCAGCCAGACATTGCAGGGGCAACGGGTTGTAAAAGAGTGGCGGAGGAAGGGGTAGTATGTCATCTTGATCCGAAGGAAGGCATTCGTTTGCGAAATCCATTTTCTCAGAAATTTTCCCACGTCGAGTCCCTTTTATTTTAAGTAAAAAATATTAAATATTTCGATCGCATGACGTAATCATATAATTCGAGCTATAGCTAGCCATGGCCATGAACCGCGTGCTTGTTCTTGGCTCGGGGTACGTTTGCGGGCCTCTGGTGGAGTATTTGACGAGAGAAGCAAGAGTTGCTGTAACTATCGGTGAGCTTTATTTGGGAGTTGCTAAGCTTTTATGACTTCATTAGCTAGGTCCGCGTGTGTGTGTGTGTGTGTGTGTGTGTGTGTGTGTGTGTGTGTGTGTGTTTGTGTGTGTGTGTGTGTGCATATGTGTGCGTTCGCGTGTGCATGTGCACGCGCGTGCATGTGCGGCGTGCAGCTTGTGTATATTGCCTTGAGGCAGAGCGATGTTTACTTGTAGCGAAAGGCTTCATACCCTGTCACGTGCGGGTGAATCGCATGCTTGTGATACGACCCACCACTTGTGTGTTTATTCTCTCATTATGGTGTACTAGGCCTACATGAGGGGATGAGAGGTCATGAAAGGTCAGAGGCAGGTTGCTAGGGCGTGAAAATGGATGCTGTAGAGTGGGTTGGGGTGATGGCTGATATATTGAGCTGTGCAGGTCTGCTATCAGTGCTATGTGTAGGTCTGTTATGTAGGTCTGCTATGTAGGTTTCCCGGGGCAGCACTGCACATGTCACTGACGTTGTATGGAGAGCATTATACATATCAGTGTGGTGGTGGTACTGGTGATGTGTGTGTACACAGACATCTGCCCACTGCTCTGTGCCATAATAGTAGTGAATAGCAACATGGTTATAATCTCTGCCACCTTCACCACACTCACCTCACAACTCTGTCATCCATAAAATCTTGCATGTGTGTAGCATATACAGTGTAGCCTTGTTAATTGGTTGAAGAATGATCATTGGTGTACATTGATGGCATTCTCCCCCTCAAAAAGCCTCCAATGTGCTGGAGCAGACCTACAAACTGACCACAACATATCCCAACACTTCTGCAATCTCATTGGACGTCAAGGACCACTCAAGTCTGGAGCGACTGGTGTCCAACCATGACCTCGTCATCAGGTTTGCCTGTCTGCACGTAGTTTGTGTGTGTATGTGTGTGTGTGTGTGTGTGTGTGTGTGTGTGTGTGTGTGTGTGTGTGTGTGTGTGTGTGTGTAAGACCTTTGGCTGGTGGTGATCTTCTTTGTGGGGTGGGGGTGTGGCAGCTTTGTTCCCTACCAGCTCCACCCCCTGGTGGCCCAGCAGTGCATAACACACAAGGTGAACATGCTCACATCCAGTTATGTGTCGCCACAACTACAGGTGAGTACGGGAAAGGGAGGGAAGGTGGGGGAGGAAAGGGAGGAAGGTTGATATGCATGTGGCCATATACATTGTAGTCATGAGATGTGGCCTAGGGTTAATATATACATGTAGTCATATGATGTGATATATACATATAGTCATGTGATACGGCCTATTGCGGTGTGGACATGGTGATATGCTTGTCAGCTTGTTGGGCTCAATTGGAGTAGCACTTTAGTACATTAGTCCTGTCTTGTGTGGACATGAGCACTAGTTAGCCAATTTGCCTTGGGACAGAGGGGGCAGTGCTGCCATTGTCGTGTGGCTCTAGCGACCTGCCTCACATTCATTCATGTGGAGCTGCTCTTGCCAAGTGTGTGGGTCAAGTGTGCTGTGTTGTTCCCTTTATTGGGCTTCTTTGATTTCCCCTCCACTTGGCAGCCTGCCCCCATGTGAGGTTTTGTCTCCATGTGTGTACGTGTATGTGTACATGTACGTGTACGTGGATGTGCGTGTGTTTGCATGTTTATGTATTATGGTATTGTGCATGCATGTCAGCATTTGCTTGAAGCTATTATTTTGTACATGTGGTGGAGCGTGTATTTGATTTGCACATACATTGTAGCTGCATACATGTACATGTACAGTGTACATGTATATGTACTGTAATTTGTAATAACCGCATTCACACCCACAATTGCACATGTATGCACACACACATTGACACATGCATACATTCGCACACACGCATGCATACGCACACACACACGCACACACATGCACACACACATGCATATGCACACACATGCACACACATGCATATGCACACACACACACGCACACACATGCACACACACACATGCATATGCACACACATACATGCACATGCACACTTGCACACACGCACACACATGCATACGCACACATGCACACACATGCATACACATGCACACACACACTTGCACACACGCACACACACACACACACACACGCACACCTGCACATGCAGGCTTTCCATGACAAGGCGTGTGAGGCGGGCATCACCATGGTGAATGAGGTGGGGCTGGACCCAGGCATAGACCACATGCTGGCTGTGCAGTGCTTTGATGAGATCCAGCGAAAGGGAGGAAAGGTCAGTGAGGGAGGATAGGTCAGTGACTCCCCACCCACCACGTGTGGGCACAACATGTACTGGACATCTAGTGCATGTCATATTAAGTTGTGGAGTCACTTGGTCAGGTGGTACATGTGTACGTGCATAATAGCGAATGTGTGGGATTGAGTAAGGTAGCCAAACGCCCAGAACTTTATCCAACATGTGGTGTGCATGGTTGTGTCACATTCTGGCTTGGTAATGCAGGGAAGGGAGGCAGTATATCAGAAGTATCAGAAGTATAACCATGCCCCTATAACCAGTCCCCCTCTCCCCCTATAACCAGTCCCCCTCTTCCCCTATAACTAGTCCCCCTCTCCCCCTATAACCAGTCCCCCTCTTCCCCTATAACCAGTCCCCCTCTTCCCCTATAACCAGTCCCCCTCTCTCCCTATAACCAGTCCCCCTCTTCCCCTATAACCAGTCCCCCTCTTCCCCTATAACCAGTCCCTCTCTTCCCCTATAACCAGTCCCCCTCTCCCCCTATAACTAGTCCCCCTCTCCCCCTATAACCAGTCCCCCTCTTCACCTATAACCAGTCCCCCTCTCCCCCTATAACCAGTCCCCCTCTCCCCCTATAACCAGTCCCCCTCTTCCCCTATAACCAGTCCTCAATCTTCCCTGTACCCAAGGCAACTGTACACAGTACACTTCTATAAATGATTGCCTTTAGGATATGTATGGCATGTTTGTCATGAATATTATATCTCATCATTTTCAAATAAACATCAATCATCAACACATTTGTACTTAATCAAGTTTTGTCATACATGTACAAGTACGTTGTGTGTGTCTGCAGGTGTGTGTGTGTGTGCTTTGTTGGTTAACACGTGTTTGCTTCCTTACATTGTTCCAACAATTTACTTCTGTGCTGTTTGCACACAATACAGACCAGCATGATGTGCTGAGGGGTAATGTCCCTTCAGGGAAGCCATGGCAACCCAAACATAGCAGCAGCCGTGTGGTTTGCCACACTTTATATTTAACACCATTAATCAAGTTTCTCTTGTGCTTACCTTGCATGCTTACGCCTACATGTACATGACAGTGGGCATGTGTATGATGGGGTACTACATTGTACATGTGTACATGTACACGTGTAAACAACACTTCACACATGTACATGTACATGTACTTGTACTTGTACACATGTTACATGTACATGTACATGTTACATGTACATGTACATGTACATGTTACATGTACATGTACATACATGTACATGTACATATGTGGGGGGTAATTTCCATACCCCATTGTACATCGTGTGTGTGTGTGTGTGTGTGTGTAGGCCACCTTAGCCGTAGTTAGCTGAATTAGATTAAGTCCAATGCAAAATGACTCTACGTTGCTGTGAACTTTGGTTTAGTGGTATGAATGGGTTGGCTTAATTGGAGGGGGGGGGAGGCTGTAGAAGAGGTAGGGGGGGGGGGGGGGCTGTAGAAGAGGTACATGTACATGTAGGGGTTTGAACCTCATTCTTTTTATGTGTATTACTGTAACTTAGCGATGCTAATGCAGGTCCATAGCCAGGGGGGTTTGGGGGGAGAACCCCCCAAACCCCCCTTCCCATTTGATGCTTGAGTTCTGCCCCCACTAGTTGTGCATCAGGCCCGAAGGTGACAGCGCTCTCGTATAGAGCAGTGGTGTCCCTCCGCACTTTTGTATCTGGCCAATGCCCCCCCCCCCTCCTCTGAATTTGGCTAAATGCGTCCTGAAGTCCTGCAGTTCTATTAATCGATCCACCCACCCAGACTTACTGGCTTTGGGCCTGTAATGTCATTTAGTACTCACTTCTGCATGGTCAATTCCAATGGTAGCCCACTGTCTTAGCTTACAAAGTACATGTATGTCTCATGAGTAATGGATAGTAAAAAGGGGGAAAGGAGGGCTCTTGCGTGATCTTGCAATGCATGTTTTTTTTTATCACTAGTATTTAGAACTTCACTTTGGATTCTTCCAGATACCTGTGTATTGGTGGTATTTTAGGACCTTTGAAACTATTTGAAAAGCTACAACCAACCCCCTCTCCCGCCCTCTCCCCGTTCTACATCCCCCCCCCCCCCCCCCCCCCCCCCCGAAATGTGTGTCATGGGGCCACCTATCAAATATTTAGCTATCATAGAAGCCAGCAGGGATGCTTTGAGGTGTTCTGTTTGTGGTTTAACACACTGGGCACTGACTTGATTATCACACAAATCATCACCTTCCTAATGAGCACAAACAATGGCAAACAACTAGTCAACAGTGCTGAAAATAATGGCTGAGCAACTTGTACTATTGATGGTCATTTACCAGCTGTTTGTTTTAGAGTATTATAAGGGTTGTGATAACATCTAGCAGCCACCCCATTGTGTCAACATTGTGGTAAACATGTAGACCACAACAGCATCTCTAGGACAATACATGTAGATGTTCAAGGGGAGAGTACACTGATCTGGTCCAAGGTGCAGGATAAAGCTGCAATTAATCAGAACTGTGCCTTAGAATTATGCATATAATGAAATTCAAACACTTCAATATAAACAGATTCCAGTGATGTGGCTGATTGTATACATAGAAAACAAGCTACAAATTGAATGAATATACTTGAATCCACTGCTACTGTTCAGTCCAACAATATGTCCCTTGGATGTGTCTGAAAAGACTTGACAAAAATACTTGCATGCAAGGACTTTTACAAATTGTGCATATCTATTTGCATACACACATGTATATATACAGTGCGTAATGTGATACTTGATCTTATAATTTTTTCCAGCAGTTTTACAATTCTCTTGATTTTTGTAGCCTAGTGGTATGAGATAATCAAAATCTGAAAACGGAATAAGCTTTACTAGCCATCTGGCAATAAGTAACATTGAAAAAGAAGTGTGTCAAGTTATTTTTGGGCCCGCACTCTTTTATTTTCTATTATTGCTCCAAACACACAGTTTTTAGGCCATTTCTCCTCTGTTTCGCAACCGATTGCGCTGATCGTTGGTATATATATGCAGCGTTGCACCTTGCACCAAACTGCGCAGTCCGATTTCGAACCCGGGACACAGTTTAAGTTCTGCTTGCCTACGAAGGCCAATTTGAGGTGGAAAAGTGTTAGGTCAGGATTTTCTTTAGGCACGTTTTATCCTGCCTAAAAGTGAGCATGTAGGCAGTCAAATGGTACTTGTATCGGAATCAGGTCTAGTTCTAGCATTATAAGTCGTCTTTACCCTCTAATAGACGCTTCAAGTCGGAAGGTTGAAAAACAGCGGACATATTGAAATGAATATCATTTGTTAATGACGTCATTGCTAAACATGATTGTTTAGCTGTGCTGATCAGAGCCAAAACGATTCTTTTCAGAACCAAGAAGAGCAAGCTTCCACCAGTGGGCTATCGCTTTGTAGGAGAAAGCAGTCGCCACCAATGAAGAAAAAAGCCCCAATCAAAAAAGCCGATCAGCAGCTGTGATTGCCAGCAACGCATTGGGGTAATAAAAAAACCTCTTCCCGACTTTCGTTTGGGCATGCATCTTTTAGCAATACTGCTTCGGAGAGCTCCAGGTAGTACATGCGCAGTGCTACTAGCTTTCTTGCATCGGCATCAGGGATGTCTGGCATATGAGCAGCTAAGGCCTCAAGCTCCTTCGATGCATTGCTGGCAATCACAGCTGCTGGTCGCCGAGACTTGATGGCTTGTGATAGCTGCAATCGTGTAACAACTCCGGCCGTGGGGTTACCTCTCGGCCAGTCTCGGGGCATTTTTCTTCATCAGTGGCGCCCATATTGGTGGCGACTGCTTTCTTCTACGAAGCGTCAGCCCAGAGGTAGAAGCTTGCTCTTCTTGGTTCTGAAAAGAACCGTTTTTGCTATGATCTGCACACCCACTTTCAGTTATGTTTAGCAATGACGTCAGTAACAAATGATATTCATTTCAATATGTCCGCTGTTTTTCAACCTTCCGACTTGAAGCGTCTATTAGAGGGTAAAGACGACTTATAATGCTAGAACTAGACCTGATTCTGATATACAGGTACCATTTGACTGCCTACATGCTCACTTTTAGGCAGGATAAAACGTGCCTAAAGAAAATCCTGACCTAACACTTTTCCACCTCAAATTGGCCTTCGTAGGCAAGCAGAACTCAAACTGTGTCCCGCGTTCGAAATCGGACTGCGCATTTTGGTGCAAGGTGCAACGCTGCATATATATACCAATGATCAGCGCAATCGGTTGCGAAACAGAGGAGAAATGGGCTAAAAACTGTGCGTTTGGAGCAATAATAGAAAATATAAGAGTGCTTTTTCAATGTTACTTATTGCCAGATGGCTAGTAAAGCTTATTCCGTTTTCAGATTTTGATTATCTCATACCAGTAGGCTACAAAAATCAAGAGAATTGTAAAATTGCTGGAAAGAATTTTAAGATCAAGTATCACGTTACGCACTGTATATATATATATATAGCAACCCCTCAACACGAGTTTTCATTATAGTACACGTATGTACGTATGAATTTAATAAATTACTGTACACGTTACAGAAGGCTTATACACGTAACCCCGATCTACATAAACCCCAGCAATCCTCGCATGCATTCCTGAACAATGTTCCCAGGTCTAGCCTCATCATACGTCCGTGTTTTTTGTGCAAAAGGATCCACATGGTCCAGAGAGGGAATTCCTCTCTTTCCAGGACACTCCCAAGGTAAACTTTTCCGCTTTGTCACCTGTCTACATTGTCCATGCATCCAGGTGTCCATCTCCAAATAAGAGCACACCATTAGACATCATCAGCTGTGAGGTGGCCAGCCTACACATACCAATCGAACAAGTATGAGATCACTCCAAAGAACGAAGGTAGCTCTTGAACTCAGCAAGGACACCGTACATGTGGAAGAGTAAAAAGACAGACAATGTTGTGTGGTAATGACCCTGAGTTGCCTGTACCTATGCCAGGTACTTGATGGATCAACAGGCCTTTCAGAAGCACTGACCACTGAACAGCATCAGTGAAGTCTGAATAGATTATTTTAGAGCCTCCGGGTGAAATGATTTGTACAGGAGGTATATACAGCAAAGGCCTTGCTCTTTGTAGTTGTATAAACTTCATCAAAGTACACCACATACATTAACCTCGTGCTCTATCTGGTTCCCTGCGTTCCCTGAACAACACCTTGGAGTTCCTTTCAGAACAGCCTTCTGTACCCCTTCATTGCTGGCTTGTTCTCTATAGCTTTGTCTGCACTGCAAACTACCCAGTCTACAACAGAAACCCCATCGCTATAACTAGTCCGGAAAGGGGGCATTCTTCAATTATTACTGCTCGTGCCGCAGTTGCATAGAAAGTCTATTGTTTTGACCTTTTTGTTATCCACAACGCGTAAAGATCTAAGCAGTTTTATTAGTGCAATAAAAATCTACATGCATTGGCATTGAATTTCACTGATGTATAAAAAAAAGTCGTATAGGTACTCGTACAGAATACTGCAAATAGGACCGTTCAAAGCTCTGTGACTTCAGTCACAATTTTTTTGGTCCGCGATACTTGTTAGAGGATTGGGAGGGAAAGCACCTTGTAACTTCTACATAACGTACTTCCAAGCAGTTTAAATGCTACATGTATATTATGAGAGTACATGATTCTGTTATCATGATACACATTTTAAAAGTAACTTATTGTGACTTAAGTCACAATGATGTAGTATTTTGCAAGATTGCGTACAGAGAATGCCTTGT
The DNA here is from genome assembly GCA_949361645.1 of Spongilla lacustris. NCBI lineage: Eukaryota > Metazoa > Porifera > Demospongiae > Spongillida > Spongillidae > Spongilla > Spongilla lacustris. The sequence goes on from OX442415.1 coordinate 17,333,801, forward strand.
ATTGTAAATGTTGTGGACATGCAAATTTAGATAAGAATATACTTAAAGATCACACAAGCATCCAATGTGTGGGAGGTAAGTTTCAAAAATACAGTTTGTTGTTTAAGAAAAGTCACATATCTTCATTGAAATGTATTGTGACTTACATGTGTACATGTAATTCACAATTGGTCACCCTATATAATTAAAACTGGTCCACAGTAAGCGAGTACTCTGTGAACAAGTACAAGTTTTATGCTACCTACATGTACATATCCATTTCTTAGTGGCACAAAACGAGCATTTTTGCATGTACATAGTCATTTACAGAGTACTCACTGAAGATCAAAGTGGGGCTTTAGGACCAGCACCGTAGGAATGCATTTATCCGTATCTACAGTCAGGGCTGGATTTAGATTGTCGTGGGCCCTGGGCAACTAGCCTTTGTGGGCCCCCAGTCCAAATGTGAGGGTTAGGGTTAGCCTATTTTTTATTAATTTAAAATTTAATACAGAAATATGTACATATAAAACCATATCCAAACAAATGACTGATCAAAATTTATTATCAGCACTGAGTTATTGTACACATATGTATCAGGGAGGTACATTAGTCTCCCTTACCTGGAGCATTTACAATTACAATACCTACCTCGCTTGGACAAGCTATAGTCGAATCTATTGCGGCATACTTAACTTAAAAGTACAACTGATAGTACACATAGAACTACATTATCCGTGCAGTCTTGTAAGTAATGTCTGCTTCAACAGGATAGTGATCGCTGACAGCCATGGCCTGCATTCATTGCAGAGATAATTGAAACTACAATTACATCTGATCTTACCTCATCATGGTGTCAATTGATATACTTTGTCAAATACAAACACTTTCACGTTCTCAATCTTGACTGCAGAAAGTATTACCTTGTGTGCCACAATTCTGTTAACAGAATAATCATTAAGTGCTTTTGTGCACATTTCATTACACAGGTCACCGACTGACTTGTCATAAGGACATGGTTTTTTTTGCTGAGCTGAGGTTGGTGTATGCCTTTTGCCAATTAAAGTTGGTGTCCTTCACCAGCTCGAGCCGCTTATAATCATCATCTTTCAGGTAGGCACAGCCTGCATTGAAATCTCCTAGAATGATTCCCTTCTGTGTGCCATAATAATTGCTAACAGCGAGGAAGGCTTCATGGAGGTTATTGATCTCATCAAAAGCATTGGCAGGCTTGACATGGATGCCAAGAAGAAAAAAACTGGGTAGAGCTGATGTAGAAATGTGTTATACATATTTATCCTCGCATAAACACTGACTCGCCTTTGTCCCTAGGGGAAATTAAAACACTATAAGGTGGTCTTTTGAAGGCAGCATTATCTTTATACTGGTAGTCTCCAGTAATGTCCACTGTATTGCTCCTGCAAAACATGACTACACTACGGTCAATCGTGGACTGAAGCATACCTGTAAATGAACGCAGCATACCTGTAAATGAACGCATACTGTTCTTTAAAGGATGTTGACCCAGGCCGCCTACTGATTTTATACTGATACCGCGGCCTAGGTGATCTGGTGAGTGGTAAAAATCTTGCTTCTAAATTCACTTCTCACATGCTCACGGCCTCAAGTAGTTTTGCAATTACATCAACTTCTTTGTTTCTTATTTCTTGCATCAGCAAGACATCATATTGTTGTATGTACGATCTGGGTATGTAATGTGACAGAAACTCAAGGTCTATAGCATATGCATTGTTCCAATGTGTTAATATATATTGTCGAATAAATTAAACACTATCACACTTTATTTGATTTTTAAAAGCAACCTCATTAAATTATGTTTGACAACCCGTGTAGTATTGAATTTAATGGACCTTTTGCCTTTGACGTCACGCATGAATTTTGGGGGGGCAACTTTTAAAATGGCATAACTTCACCATCATAGCTCCTACATGCTTTTCCTTTTAAATTTTTATTGAGAAGTAAATTACCACACGTTTCATTTTTATAGTATTTCACAATGAAGCTCTGTAAGGGATTTGTATGCAGCGAAACATTGCGGAAATTGCTAATGAGACACGCGAAGTCGCGCTTTTCGATTTTTGGGGGGCAACTTCCGGTAACTTGTGAGCGCTGTAACATTTGCACCGTAACTGGTGAAGGTACTTTTTTTTGGAATATAGTCAGGCATTCATTTACCATCAATTTCGTACTTGCTGTGTTTCTTCGTGAAGTTCCTATAAGGACTTATGTTATGTCAAACACAACCAATTTATTTGTGACGTCAGAAGGCAAAAGGTCCATTGCAATTAGCTCTTAATGGGTGGTTCTGGCTATAGTTCTCTATCTGAGTACAATTCATTTACTCATCGCACAGATATGAAATATTTTGACAATCAATTCAACCCCTGCGTTCAACATGTATCAACCAGTAATAGTAATAGTATACGCTAACCCATTCTTTTAATGGCACCTCGCTAAGAACCTTCATAGTTCTTTTGTCATTTAATTTCTTTTTACCAAAGGCCTGCACGTTGAAGGCGCCTATCTTCAGGCCACTTACCGTCCACAGTGCCGTGCAGGCAACCACCAGTATGCTCAGAGCTAACGACTGCATGGGTTGTGCAATGGGGTGTAGGGGGCTGCAGCCTAGTGCTTAAATACAGTACATGTCAACATGAAGTATACAAACATGTCATGGTATTATGCAAACACACTTATTGTCTTTTAACTGTCAACGTCCTTATTATATTGAAAAAATTCAACAAATAAAGGAATACATGGTGGTCTACCCAGAAATATTATTCTCGAAAGCAGATGCGTATGTTTTTAATGTTTTATCAGTGTTTCTATTTTTTAATTGGTTGTCACTTTTATTTTAATTAATAGCAGAAATAGTGCAGTAATGATGCGGTGAAAGGATGAAAAATAACCTACAAACATGGATTTTAAAAAGTGGATTAATGTAATAGCCCCAGAGTGCCATTCAAAGTGCATGCATGTAATTACATGCATGCTATAACTTGTCCATTAGTTTCCTTTGAGTTATTTGAATGTTGTATTGGTAGCAATTTTTAGATGCTATGTAACAGACGTAGGATGGTCATGTTGTAGCATGCACATGAAAGTGGTAGGATTCTTGGTTGTTTTTAAGTGGCTATACCTCTTCACTTATGGTCAGTCATTACACGAGCATTATTGCAGTTCACAGCAGAAATTTGAAGGAGACAAAAGGTTACTAAGGTTACCAAGCTACTGATACTTGTGTTTAGATAATTGCAAACTGCATGATGACTGTACATGCTGTGATATGGCATGCTGAAGTTCTATTTGCAAAGTAGTGAATTGATGGCTCCCCTGCACCAAGATTAGTACAGTACATGTACATCAAGATTAGTACAGTACTATTACCCAACCTTGTGATACATGTAGCCGTGTCTTGCCTGGGGTGGGGGGGGGGGGGGGGGGGGGGGGGGGGGTAGGGGAATTGTGTGGTTAAAAAGAATACAACTTTGCTCCTTTTATGTGGCATGATGCAATACATACATGTAGTATGTATACACGTACATGTATGTGGTTATGTGACATGATGTCCAGTAAACAGGTATCATATTACCATTCCAACTACAGCACATAACTTAAAATGCTATAATTATATGCACAATTTGAAAAAGTGGGATTTAGGTGCCATTTTAGGGTGTGGCCAAGATTGCATAATGGATCATGTGATTACAGACCTTTACAGAGAATATCAGTACAATTGAATGGCCTTTTGGATGGAAATGTCACCCCAGGATGAATCAAACTACATGTACATGTACATGTACATGTACGTGCTATATGTGTGCATGTATGTGTTCTGTTAGCTTTGTGTCCATGCATCAATGTTTTTACATGTGTCATATTAGCTTCTCTTTGAAACTGTGTACATTTACAAATGTGTATGTGTACTACAACAAACATGATTTCATACCACTGTACAAACATCCAGTACCAAGAACATCAATGTTTTGTTGCACTCTCCTAGCTCATGCACGAGGCAAAATTTGCTGACAAAAGAAAAAAAACAAAGCCTGTGTATGTGTGCTGCTGCCACTTCCGTACCATTGTGGACATTTCTCAATGGTAATGTGGACGTAGTGGTCTTTGGACTTTTGCATGTACAGTATATTGTTAAATGCAGTTTCATGCTGAGCACATGTAAATGGTACTATCACATGTGATGAGCTGGGACCAAGTATTATGCACTGAGGCCCGAGGCTATACGTATGTACCAATATAGTCTGCATGATAGTTAGACACTGCATCCATGTACATGATTTACAATCCACAAGGGCCCTGGGCTGTACTGTCCCAAGTGTAGTGAGGGCACTTATAGTACATGTAGTTTCATTTTGAAAGGATTGTAATACATGTGTTTTGATCACTATACTAAGGGCTAGAGGGATTCCTAATCACAAGATCATTATGGTTTGAGTGATTTCAACTATATCAACCAATACATGTAGGGACCACAGAGTACCCACCATTGGCACTTAGTGTGCCCGCCTACTGGACTATCCACAATTGACGAATGTCCATAATTAGCTAACATTGAAGGATTGAACAGGATTTTTTTTGTTGTATTAACTAGAGATACATTGGTATTCAGTAACCCCACCACATTCAACATCCCAACCACTCTGACCACTTTAATATAAATGTGTGTAAGATCCTGAATGGACTTGCCACAATAGTACTCTACAGTTACATGTATACACGTATGCATAAATGTATTTCAATAGATGCGTACGCACATCACACACCCCAAAGGACATGTCTTTTTTCCCAAGGTGTGTTTATGGGTCCCATAAGACATTCCTTACCTACATGTACATTGTACATATGCGACAAGGTTAGGAGATTGGGTTTGTGAATGTTCATTTCATTTCAAATGTTCATTTGGGCAAAAGGAATGAAAGCAGCAGGCGCAAATGGTAACCACCACCTTTGTAAACAGAGATACATGTACCTTCTGTGCTAACAATCTGTCATTGATTTGCAATTGTCCTTCATTCAATATGTGATGTGTGGAGAGGGAAATTGGTGTTTACACAGTATTTGATACAATGTAGGTGCAAATGTCATGTATTGTATATCGGAGGGATCTTTGCTGCCACTATAGTACAGTCATGTCTGTAGCCTACATGGTACATGTTGTCCTTCTGATAAGCAAGGTGATCTTGTGGCTGCAGAATAGCACATGCCACAAGGTGTTGGACAGTACTCAGGTGCTCTGGGGCAATTGGTGGTGTAAGGACCAGGTACTTTAATTAACACTAGAAATGTTATCCTCAATTTGTGCAGTAGTTCAGTTTCATGAATTTTTTTCAAGGTACCACAAAGCAATCTATATCATTATTTGTTATCAATTAAACAGATGTATCGCATAAGTGCTCATGTGTCACATGAGATTGCTTACAATCCATTGAATGTTTTGTTGAGCATTTGGATAAAACGTTTTGAGGTGTTAACAGAAGCATCCCATAACACCATCACTCCACACACTAGGTGACCATAACACCATCATTACCCACACTGTAGGGGACCATAACACCATTATTACCCACACTGTAGGTGACCATAACACCATCATTACCCACACTGTAGGTGACCATAACCACCATCACTCCCTGTAGGTGACTTCCTTCCAGTCTTGGTGTGGTGGACTGCCTGCTCCAGAGTGTGCCAACAATCCTCTCAAGTACAAGTTCAGGTATGTGGTATACAGGGGGAGAAATTTGTATGGGATAGAGGAATTTAGAATTGGTATACTTGTTCCACCAAATGATGCACACCTTTATTTACCCATATCAAATGATGCACATTTTAATGATGTATACCATCTGTTCCAGTTGGAGTCCTCTAAATGTTCTAATGGCCACTAAGAATCCTGCCAAGTACCTGGAGGATGGTCAGGTAAGCACGTGTTTACTTTAAGACTTCATTAGTCATCACACTGGCTTTGGATGTCATACTTTCTTATCCTCATGCCCATTTCTTCTACAACCGTGTCGAGGAATGGAGGTGTTAATTGGCTTTGCTTCCAATCCCCTTACTCTAATATCTATGGCTGTGTAGGGAAATAAGGCATATTATTTTGCAAAATTAGTGACAACTTGTGTAAGCTTAAAATGGTGAATTACAGTGGAGATTGTCCAATTGCTCCAATCAATATGCCTTACTTCCAGTGCTGATACTTTTCAGTTGGGGACCACTGTAACTGTCTCCCAGCGAAGCACCGTAGTCTTATAGCGTATGCGTATGCGTGTGCTCACTCACCGCAGGTGGTGGACATTCCTGCTGGCTCTCTGATGAAATCGGCAAAGCCAATGAACCTCTACACAGATGTTGGGCTGGAGATGGAGGGGTATCCCAACAGAGACTCCACTCAGTATGGCAGCGTGTACAGTCTGGCGGGTGTCCAGACCTTGCTCAGAGGAACTCTGAGATACAAGGTATCGTCCAACACGGTCTCTCACACATATCCAATTGTGTACAGATCACAATGTATTTGTTGAATCCATTAGTACTTTCTACATGAACGTGTCCAGTAGTTTCATTTTGGTTATAGAAAAATACAATGTACACACAACTAGTTCTAATGTAATTACTTTGAACAGTACATGTACATGTATGTGAAATGGTGTCTGTGTTTTGCATGCATGTACATGTACATGTATGGCAGTGGTGTGATTATGAAAGTAGATACACACACATGTACATGTACATGCATGTACAAGTATCTATGCTAATTTGTGGTGATATATGTGAGAAATCTCAACCTTGAGATCTACATGTATATATAGTCAGTTGCTTGCTTGTCATGTTGCAGTGACAAATCTGTTTATTATGTATCAATCTGGTTTTCACTCTTTCCATACCCCCTTTCAAAAGGGTTTCTGTCATGCTTTGGATGGACTGACTGATCTAGGATTGCTTGACGATAAGCCTCTTCCATGTCTTCAAGTGGGGGCACCTCCCCTCAAATGGGTCAGTGATATCATCACATGTGTATTTAGGCTATGACATACATGTATGTTTAACTGCCAGAAAGATCTTGTGGCTACCTTAGTGTCATCACCCACCGATGCCCCAGACCTGAGGTCTATTGTGTACGACATTCTTGGCAAAGATGACGAGAAGATGAAGGCAGTGGATGGGTGAGTGTGGACTGGGGACTGGAATGGACTGTTGCACATGTAATACCTTGTTTTGCAGATTGGGTATACTCTCAGATGACCCTGTTGACCTGCAGAGCACTCCAATTAATGCCTTCTGTGGTCATTTGTTGCAGCAGCTGGTCTATGGTGAGTGTGCAAGCTGAAGCTGCCTAACTACATTGTGTACTTGTACATGTATTAGGGTCAACTATCGATAAGCTTTGTCCTTATCACTTACTGGTTATCCGATATTGTTAAGCAACCGGTAAGACACTTTTCCTGTCATTACCTTTCAGTAAGAGGTAACTTCTAACCGAATATTATCGGTAACACGCGGCTTTCTTATTGATTTTTTATATTTCTTGTACTGGCCTTCCAAATAATTATTTACGACAACATGTGGGCAAAATTAACCGAATTAGTGTTATTAATAATAACTAGAGGGAATTTTCGCACTACAACATAAGTACATGTTTGAGTGAAAGTTGTTTCTAGCACTGTGACGACAGGCAATGAAACTGTGCGTTTGCGGACACACATAACCGATATAAATCAATATACGGTCCGCTGGTACTGGTGTACAATTACAGAGACTTGACGTTTTTAACTTCAATGAATAAAAATAAAGCTACCAGATAAGAAACATCACAGGCTAAAATGCTTCGTCATCACAAAAACCTAGGGTCCATATGATCAAGTTGCCATTGCAGCTTCCTTGCAAAATATCAGGTTATTCCGAAGGATATTATTGGCCATCGAAGGCCAACCAAAGTACGAAAATAAATGGGTGGATTGGACCAAGGACCATTAATAGTCCACTCACAACACTTGGGAACCCATCAATAACCTAGCTTGCAGGCTATGAAGGAATGCATGCCATTGCAAGGAACTAATAAGGAAGGCCACAACCTACTGGATCCACGGATGCCAAATGATACTAAGATGCCAACAGATATACCCTTTGGACACGCCTATATATACCTTAGCGGTAATCATTACCGTTCAATAAGAAAGCTTATCGGTAAGTTTTTTATCGATAGGCGTAGAGCAATTTTAATAAATATTCAACAATAGGTGTTTACTTACTGATAATTACTGATATGCTCAAAACCTTATCGATAGTTGACCCTAACATGTATTTATTTACTGCTGCAGTGATATATATTTTGTATATGTGGGATCTCGTATCTATGAAAAGGTAGTTAATACATGTTTTGTCAAGTTTTCAAATTATTTGGTATTCTAAGAGATTCCCAGGTCTTGTATAACTTTACTCTTACATATACGTTTCAATTGCACACGTCAACTTTGACGCTCATTTATGGAACATGTTAAATTGTTGCGTTAGATTCTTTTTCACAGATATGATCCCAAATATTAATTTATATAAATTAATACATGTATATATACGAATATATAAATTAATACATGTATATATACGAATAAATGTATCAAATAGTATTAGTATCAATTTATGTGATGTCCGCAGCTCCTGGTGAGAGGGATGCTGTCTTCTTGAGGCACATCATAGGCATTGAGTGGCCTGACCAAAAGAAAGTAAGCATATGTCTGCTCTTTATGACCTTTACTAGAGTGGCCAGACCAAAAGAAAGTACATGTAGCATATGTTATATGCATGCTCACATTTACTACATGTACATGTGTGCATAGTGTCACATGACCTGTACACTCACCAGGAGACCAGGCACATTGACCTCACCCATTACGGGGTGCCCCATGGCTTCAGCGCTATGGCTCAGTGTGTGGGGAAGCCGTCAGGCATTGCTGCCAAGATGATCCTATCAGGTTTGTTTTCCTATCCGTCATGAATGAAGTTCTTGCATGCATGTGTGTGTGGTGGTTACCTTGGACAGGTGAGATCAAGATGAAGGGCGTGGTCAGGCCTACCACCAAGGATGTGTACCTGCCCATACTGGAGAGGCTAAAGCTGGAAGGCATAGAGGCCACTGTCACCAAACACAGGACCTGAGTGTGGGGGATTGTTTATGTATGCTACTAACTGTATGGGATGATACGTGTATATGAATTGTTGCCTGTGTGGCAGTGTACATGTATGTGTAAACATGATTTTCCTGCTATGTGTGCAGTATGTTCCTGTTGTAACATGTATACCAACCTTGCCCAGCTTCTGTACTTGGGCAAATACTTTGTGGATATTTGCATCACATATACCTTACATGTAACATAATAATTTCTTTGACCTTGGTGTTCATTACAGTTCATCCTCTGACTTCAGTATGATGCGGCGTCTGCACTTATGTGACAGTCATGACTGCTTTATCATACAAACATGCATGCGTAGTTCCCATAAAGTTCCCGCAATGCTTATTTCCGAAGTTCTTTGCGAATGCATAGAAGCCAGTGAGCAACACTCTTGCGTTAAATCAGGGATATTAAACACAAACGGTTCCGTAATCTACGTGTACCGGAAAACCATCCGTGTTGCGCCTAGCTACATGGATTCTGAATTGGATGGCTGCTGTTGACTCGGACGAATATGACATGGATGCTGATCCCAGTGGACGGGTTTCAGGGGTGTAGTTCAAAGTTTTCAGATCTAGCTGTTGTACGGAAAATTGTTCAGGAGATCTCGTTACTCGAAGCTTAAGCGATCCGAACGCTTTAACAGGCTTATGCATTATTATAATTATTGCTTTCAAAAGTAAAGCTTGACTGATCCCATTAGTAAAACCTGCCTCTTAATTAGAAAGAAACCAACTTACCATGTGTAGCTTTTCGTTTCTGCGATTTCGCGACTATAAATAGGTATGTTACAAGATTTCTCAAATTCATTGGATTGCAAAGATTTATGCACCATTAAAAAGCTTTATACGAGTAGTTTTGAAAAATATCTGATTCGTCGTTCTGTGATGAAACGTTACAGAGTTACGACTTTTCAAAGTGGCGAATTTCACGTAAATTTGCGCCATACATTTCAATGGACATGCGCAACTTTTTTGTGACCGGATTTTGAAACCCTATACCGTTAACAGTTTACAAGATGTGAAAACGAAATAGGCGTCAACAAATCATGTATGCCATGCATATAAAGTTTGCTAACAGACGACTGTTAGTTTTGACCATTAACAATGCATACGTGTATACATGCATTCATTACATAGGAATTCATTACAACAATACACACAACATCAGCTACAAGTTCGTATTTGGTCAGTTCTAAGTCGTCAGCATCATCCTACGTTTCATTTTGCTTCCAATACGCCACGACATGTGTTTTTCTCCTCAGTTTTTAATTTTCCACTGTATACAACCTTGTTTCAGTTGACCTTCTTCATCGTACCACACAGAAATTTTTCAAAACTACTCCTAAAAAGCTTTTTAATGATGCAAAAATCGTTGCAATCCAACGAATTTGAAAATGCCTACATACACTTAATTAATAAACACAATCTCTGGTTGGCTTGCACCCTCAGAACGATGCATATACACACAATCTCTGGCTGGCTTGCGCCCTAAGTCAAAAGAACAATCCATAGGCACAAAGGCCTATTGTACAAACTACTGATTGTGCATCACAGCAACAAGTTGAAGTTGTCAGGATCTTTATGTTGCATCGGACTGAGTCCAATTGTCACAGTGATCACAGAAAGATCCAATAACTCACAAAACTGCAGAAAGAGTAAATATATAATTAGCTCTGTGCTATGTTTAGTGAATAGTCATACAAATGTATGTTATTCTGATTTCATGGCATCAGGCAATGACTGAATGAGGCATGCGTGTGATCGTTACACGATACATTATACATATTGATATCGATCATATTCCTGCGGGAAGTAGAAAGGGGTCGGCGGGGCATTAAATTTGCTTGAAAATCACACAAAACGTGGACTAGACAATATACTTACAGTCTATCTATCATTCGCCAAGGTCTGCGCCCGTTTTCGGGCAAATCGTGAAACATTTGTAAATCATATATTCGTCCCGATTATTTGTATATCGAAGAGCAAAATCTTTTGACTTAGTTAAGACTCTTAACGAGACTTCGAACTGTCATCTACAACAACACGGTGCTACTTTTGTAAAGGTTATATAGCATAGATAAAAAAAAGCTGTCAAAAAGGGGGTATCTCGTCCGTCCCGTAAAACATTAAAACAGCATCATTGACCAAAAATCGGCGCCATTTTGTGGGCGTGTTGTAACATACCTACTATAAGAATAGCCCTCAAGAGCAACACGGATAGAAATTTTGAAAACCGTAATTCAGCCGTATATCAGCCTCGTTTCCAATCCATGTATTTAATATCCCTGGTTATATCAAGTAGTTCGTTTCATTAAACCCCGTGGATATGCTTTTGTCGTGTACCACTTGCCAAAGAGTGCAGGAGAGTAGGAACATGACTGATATAAATTATATGCAAATTGCGGGAACCAAGGCCCCCTCTACCTCACATCCTCCCTCAAACTACACTGTGTAAAAAGGGTTGTTATACACTTCAGTATAACATTGTTATACAAACTGTTATACATTATGTGTTATACACATTGCGTATAACTGCGTATAACTGTGTATAACGGTAGTATATGGCCATGGTCTTACCCATCTGTTATACACATTGCGTATAACTGTGTATAACTGTGTATACCATGCTTATGTAATTCCATACGTATTTCTATATAGTTATCGTAAATAAACAAAGTATGACGTAGTCCTAACATCTACCGCGCATCTAAGAACACAGTAAGTCTAAACCTGTTTGCATATGCTTTTGTGTTTATAACAACACACTGGTGCCGGCAACTGGCGGGGGAAAAAGTGTGGTCGTCGATGTACCATCCTTGGCCCAACCGAACGCTACGATGGAAACAAGAGTGTTGCTGTTGTCTAACTGTCTGACTATTGCGTAGGGTAGCGTAGGGTATGTTCGGCAGTGGGTAGTGTTCGGCCCCCAACGCTTCTAAAGAGGGGCTAAGGCTTACCGAACGCTTTAAAATTGAAACCAAGGAGTTAATTTTCAGCCAGTTCAGTTAAAGTTTCATTACAAAATTTCATGTAGCGAGTAATATTACTTTTGTTTACCCAACCAATTTTTTTGGCTAAAATGGCGCAACGTACGGTGCGCAAGTGTTAAAAGGTGCGATAGGGGCAACTAGCATTTGTCAGGCAAGTTTCATCGGTTTGTACTTTTGGGATTTTTTCTGAACTAAGAACTGAATACACTACCACAAAACATGTTTTGCTACACTGACACAAATCTGAAATGTCGAAGAATTCCAATGGGGGTCGAACACTCCATGGTCGAATTAAGCATGTTCGGCATAGGGGACGAACACTGCAAAAAAGAAAAAAAAAAACTTTATCAATAAAAACACATATGTTCTTATATATGAATCACAGAGCAAAATATTGCCCGGAAGGAGTGTTCGTCCGGGGGGGGGGGGGGGGGGGGGGGGCATATGGTATCCTATATGAAATATCATTTTTTTGCTTTGTCCTCCAACTTTTACAGGCAGCTGGTGCAATACAAAAATACATGTACTACAGTTTTGTCATTTCTCTGTCAGCGATTAATGATATATTATTGAGTGCCAATTATAATTATATATAATAATAATAATAATAATATATATATACAGGGTCGCGCAAAATGTTTGAATTGCTATAACTCCAGAACTGAACATTGTAAAATTATGCTGTTTGAAGTAAAAATCATGCCAATGACTAACTTAAAGCTATTAATATGTAGTTATTAAAAGTTATTATTAAGTTTATTTAATACATGCCAATGCATTGATCAACAAGCAACAACCCCCAGAGAGTGTGTAAAAATTAATTTTTATAGCTATTAATATTACTTATCACGTGATCTACCTTATCTAAGGTTTTTGCGGGAAAACCCCCGCTCAAAGTCAAGCTATAGCATATAAATCACCAATATCGCGGTAAATCTCTGCAAAGGAGCATCCAATAATCGTGCCAATAAACAGTTTACCATCTTGCCTGGTGCCTAACGAAGCCAAATGTTTAAAACGGAATTTATTAATTTCCGTTAATTGGACTTGTGAAAAGCAGAGTTTGAATTATTAGACCCGTAGAGGAAGTCATACTCTAATTGTGGAACTAACAATTGCATTGATTCGTGTTTTGGAAGCAGAGTTTAAAGCTGTTGAAGTTAGGCAGCGCTTACGCATGCGCGGTATCCATATAAAATAATGTTGGGTCCGAGAACGAGAGTTCCTCACGTGAACATAATTGAATAATTATCGCATTCACGTGATACATTGCCAACACAGCCCCACCCTCCTAAACTTTGCATCTCTGCAACATCATATTGCGGGCACTTTGCATTCACCTATCCGAATAGTCATCGTGGCCCATGCAGATGCAGGAGCAAATATTGTAAAACCCAGTGTTTTTACCATCAATGACCCCAAGCCGTTAAATAAGTTGTTTCCCAGGCAGTGCTTCAGTGCTTTAAAAACACAGCATCTTTATAGAACCCAAATCATGCCATACCGCGCCGTTTGTAACAGCAGTAACGGTTTTAATAACAAACCAAACTCGGTGGGCATCATTTCAATTCGATCCATCGATCCGGCAAGTACGTACGCGCGTACAGCACTGCAGCTACACGGGTGCATGTAACCCCGTTGAGCAGAACGTGATTCATCAAAGACGCTATGGTATACGCGAATTGGTAAGCATCGGTTCAGAATGTAAGCCTACGTACTACGCACGGCGCATTCGTTTCCTGTACGTTACAGACAGTATTCAGAGAAAACAGCGTCGTTTCGAGCAGAACCAACCCAACAACATGCAACTCGCTGAAACAGCTCGCACTGTAACGTCCCACCACGCTAAGGTACATGTGCCTCAGGGGAGCAAGAGCCAAAGAAGACTTCCAATGGTGCACACATTATTAATTAAGAGATGACCCAATGACATTAAAAGGGGTTCCAATGGTTCACCCATTAGAGGGGTCCCAATGGTCGGGACATCAAATGAAATAGGAGGGTCTCTATCTCTTAGGTAGGACAGTGTCCATTGTCACAGAATGTGCATGTGTAGGGTGACTGCAGATGGAGCGAATGTGCTTCCACTGTATGCCTTGTTGACATGTCTACAGAAATGGTAGGGGTGGTTAGAAATTTTTTTAGCTGATACCTCACTAGTGAGAAATGTGTGGGGAACACCCCTGGTGTATGTTTGTAATTTCTGGGACACTATCAAGTGCTACAGAATGTGTAGGTTGACTGCAGATGGAGCGAATGTGCTTCCACTGCATGCCATGTTGAGCCATGTACAGGAAGGTTAGGGGTGGTTAGGAAAATGTTTAGCTGAGTCCCCACTAGTGAGACATGTGTGGGGAACACCCCTGGTGTATTTTTGTAATTTCTGGGACACTATCAAGTGTCACAGAATGCGTAGGTTGACTGCAGATGGAGCGAATGTGCTTCCACTGCATGCCATGTTGAGCCATGTACAGGAAGGTTAGGGGTGGTTAGAAAAATGTTTAGCTGAGTCCCCACTAGTGAGACATGTGTGGGGAACACCCCTGGTGTTTTTTTGTAATTTCTGGGACACTATCAAGTGTCACAGAATGCGTAAGGTGACTGCAGATGTGCTTCCACTGCATACCTTGTTGAGCCATGTACAGGAAGGGTAGGGGTGGTTAGAAAAATGTTAAGCTGAGTCCCCACTAGTGAGACATGTGTGATTAACACCCCTGGTGTATGTTTGTAATTTCTGGGGCTCTATCAAGTGTCACAGAATGCATAGGTTGACTGCAGATGGAGCGAATGTGCTTCCACTGCATGCCATTTTGACACACGTATAGGGAGGGTAGGGGTGAATAGAAAAATGTTTAGCTGAGTCCCCACTAGTGAAACATGTGTGTGGTACACAAATGTTGAGTTGGTGTAATTTCTGGGACACTGTCAAGTGTCACAGAATGCATTGGGTGACTGCAGATGTTCTTCCACTACATGCCTTGTTGACACATTTACAGGAAGGGTAGTGGTTGTTTGAAAAATGTTTAGCTGAGTCCACACTAGTGTGACATGTGTGGGGAAGACCCCTGGTGTATTTTTGCAAATTCTGGGACACTATCAAGTGTCACAGAATGCATAGAGTGACTGCAGAATGGATCAAATGTGTGTCCAGTGCATACCTTTTTAAGCCATGTACAGGAAGGGTAGGGGTGGTTAGAAAAATGTTTAGCTGAGTCCCCACTAGTGAGACATGTGTGGGGAAGACCGCTGGTGTATGTTTGTAATTTATGGGACTCTATCAAGTGTCGCAAAATGCGTAAGTTGACTTCAGATGGAGCGAATGTGCTTCCACTGCATGCCATGTTGAGCCATGTACAGGAAGGTTAGGGGTGGTTAGAAAAATGTTTAGCTGAGTCCAAACTAGTGAGACATGTGTGGGGAACACACCTGGTGTATTTTTGTAATTTCTGGGACACTATCAAGTGTCACAGAATGCATAAGGTGACTGCAGATGTTCTTCCACTGCATGCCTTGTTGACACATTTACAGGAAGGGTAGTGGTTGTTTGAAAAATGTTTAGCTGAGTCCACACTAGTGAGACATGTGTGGGGAAGACCCCTGGTGTATTTTTGTAAATTCTGGGACACTATCAAGTGTCACAGATACCATAGAGTGACTGCAGAATGGAGCGATTGTGTGTCCAGTACATACCTTGATAAGCCATGTACAGGAAGGGTAGGGGTGGTTAGAAAAATGTTTAGCTGAGTCCCCACTAATTAGACATGTGTGAGAAAGACCCCTGGTGTATGTTTGTAATTTCTGGGACTCTATCAAGTGTCACAGAATGCATAGGATGACTGCAGATGGAGTGAATGCACTTCCACTGCATACCTTGTTGACACATGTATATGGAGGGTAGGGGTGGTTAGAAAAATGTTTAGCTGAGTCCCCACTAGTGAGACATGTGTGTGGTACACCACTGTTCAGTTGGTGAAATTTCTGGGACACTGTCAAGTGCAACAGAATGCGTAGAGTGACTGCAGAATTGAGCAAATGTGTTTCCACTGCATGCCTTGTTGAGCCATGTACAGGAAGGGTAGGGGTGGTTAGAAAAGTGTTTAGCTGAGTCCCCACTAGTGAGACATGTGTGGGGAACACCCCTGGTGTATTTTTGTAATTTCTGGGACACTGTCAAGTGTCACAGAATGCATAAGGTGACTGCAGATGTTCTTCCACAGCATGCCTTGTTTACACAGGTATAGGGAGGGTAGGGGTGGTTAGAAAATTGTTTAGTTGAGTCCCCACTAGTAAGACAAGTGTGTGATGCACCACTGTTGAGTTGGTGTAATTTCTGGGACACTGTCAAGTGTCACAGAATGCATATGGTGACTGCAGAATTGAGCAAATGTGTTTCCACTGCATGCCTTATTGAGCCATGTACTGGAAGGGTAGGGGTGGTTAGAAAAGTGTTTAGCTGAGTCCCCACTAGTGAGACATGTGTGCGGAACACCCCTGGTGTATTTTTGTAATTTCTGGGACACTATTAAGTGTCACAGAATGCATAAGGTGACTGCAGATGTTCTTCCACAGCATGCATTGTTGACACATGTATATGGAGGGTAGGGGTGGTTAGAAAATTGTTTAGTTGAGTCCCCACTAGTAAGACAAGTGTGTGATACACCACTGTTGAGTTGGTGTACTTTCTGGGACACTGTCAAGGCATTGGGTGACTGCAGAATGGAGCAAATAAGTTTCTACTGCATGCCTTGTTGAGCCATGTACAGGAAGGGTAGGGGTGGTTAGAAAAATGTTTACCCGAGTCCCCACTAATGAGACATGTGTGGGGAAGACCCCTCGTGTATATTTGTAATTTCTGGGACTCTATCAAGTGTCAGAGAATGCATAGGATGACTGCAGATGGAGTGAATGCACTTCCACTGCATGCCTTGTTGACACATGTATAGGGAGGGTAGGGGTGGTAAGAAAAATGTTTAGCTGAGTCCTTAATCTGTGGGAAACACCCCTGGTGTATTTTATAATTTCTGGGATTCTATTAAGTGTCACAGAATGCATAGGGTGATGGCAAATGTGCTTCCACTGCATGCCTTGTTGACAAATTTACAGGACAGGTAGGGGTAGTTAGAAAAATATTTAGCTGAGTCCCCACTAGTGAGACATGTGTGGGGAAGACCCCTGGTGTGTTTTTGTAAATTCTAGGACACTATCAAGTGTCACAGAATGCATAGAGTGACTGCAGAATGGAGCGAATGTGTGTCCAGTGCATACCTTGTGTAGGGGTTGTTTGAAAAATGCTTAACTGAGTCCTCACTAGTGAGACATGTGTTTGGTACACCCCTGTTGAGTTGGTGTAATTTCTGGGTCACTATCAAGTGTCACAGAATGCATTGGGTGACTGCAGGATTGAGTGAATGTGTTTCCATTACATGCTTTGTTGACACATGTACAGGAAGGGTATGGGTGCTAAGAGAAATGTTTAGCTGAGTCCTCAATGTGTGGGGGAATAGCCGTTGTGTATTTTTGTAATTTCTGGGACTTTATCAAGTGTCACAGAATGCATAGGGTGATTGCAGATGAAGTGAATGTGCTTCCACTGCATGCCTTGTTGAGCCATGTACACGATGGGTAGGGGTGGTAAGAAAAATGTTTAGCTGAGTCTATATTGTGTGGGGAACACCCCTTGTGTATTTTTGTAATTTCTGGGACTCTATCAAGTGTCACAGAATGCATAGGGTGACTGCAGTTGTGCTTCCACTGCATGCCTTGTTGACACATACATAGGAAGGGTAGGGGTTGTTTGAAAAATGTTTACCTGAGTCCCCACTAGTGAGACATGTGTGGGAAACACCCCGGGTGTATTCTGTAATTTCTGGGACTCTATCAAGCGTCACATTATGCATAGGGTGACTGCAGATAGTGTGAATGTGCTTCCACTGCATGCCATGTTGACACATGTATAGGGAGGGTAGGGGTGAATAGAAAAATGTTTAGCTGAGTTCCCACTAGTGAGACATGTGTGTGGTACACCACTGTTGAGTTGGTGTAATTTCTGGGACACTGTCAAGTGTCACAGAATGCAAAAGGTGACTGCAGAATGGTTCGAATGTGCTTCCACTGCATGCCTTGTTGACAGATCTATAGGAAGGGTATGGGTGGTTTGAAAACTGTTTAGCTGAGTCCCTACTGGCTCGGTCCCCAGTAGTCAAACATGGGTGTTGAACACCAGTGGTGTGTTTGTGGATTCTGTCTGGTTCTCCGTCACAGGAACAGTGAGGTGTTTCAGACTGTTACTGATAGATATATTTATCTCTCTTTCTGACTGCTAAAAGTGGCTTGTGTGTCTCAAGATGATAGTGTGCGGACTGGTTGAGAGAAATCTCTCTATCTCATTATTACATAGGTGTTGCTGTGTGGATAAAGGTCTCTCTGCCTCTCTGGTATGAATGGGTTGTCTCTCACCATGACTGGTATAAATTGTCAGCTTTGTACAGAGGGGTCTAACTGTCTAAATTGTGGATAATGGTGTCTGTGTCTAACTTACAGTGAAGGTTCTAAAGTGTTTGTGCATTAGTGCTCATTTTTTACACTAGTACTGAGTGCTTGAGCCTTATGCTACCCCTTCTATTTCAGGAATCAGTGGTATGTGGTGTACATAATGTACCTGGAGAGTAGAGTTGTGCTGCCTCAAGTACGTCTCTATGCACTTGTCTTTATGCCCTGGACCATGCACTGTCCCCAGTGATGGAGGAATAAAGAACTGGATATACCAATCCTTTACCTCCATCTTCAAGTGTACTACATGATAAAGAATTGTCAAGGTCACATGACTCCCATTTTGTGTTTTTGTGTGTAAAGACCTGTATGTACAGTTTTTAGTAATAACATGATAACAAAGGCAAATATGAAGAGAGTTATGTGCATTTGTGGAATCCTATGTAGTTATAATGAGCTCCACCCACAATAGGGCAATGCACATTGACAGAGGGAGCTACTGTAACTTGTTCTGGGAGAGAGGGTTATGGTTGTGCAAGTTTGAATGGCAAGTGTCTATGGATCACTGTACTGTTAATACAAATTAACTCGCAGTTACAATAATATGCACTTGGATTACAATATTGACATAATAGCTTGCACAAATAAGTTCTAATAGTAGTTTTCTATATGTAGTCCTAAAACTTCAACAATCTTTTTTTGTGCTCTTTTAGTTACACATTTAGTAGCATTTTTAACCATTTGGTTCGGTATATCACTGATGGCATCTGATATGGCTTGTTTGAGGTCCAGGATAGTTTTGGGGTACTGTGCCTACACAATTCCTTTCAGGTAACCCCAAAGCCAAAAATCCAAAGGTGTCAAATCCGGACTTCTTGCAGGCCATGGAATGGCCCATCCATCTGTCCTCGAAGGTGTTGTTTAGCCATTCTGTGACTTCATGAAAATAGTGAGATGGTGCTCCATCTTGTTGAAATATTATTTCCTCAATTTTGTCCTCATTAAGAGATGATTGGAGATATGGCCAAAGGCGTTTTAACATTCCTAGATATGACTTTCCTGTCACTGTGCCCTGTTCAAAAAAGTATGGTCCTATGATTTCATCATTAAGGAGTCCACACCAGACCATGATGCCTTCCTTTTTATATGCCCTGTCAACTGTTTTTCGAGGATTGGTTTTGGCCCATGTGATTGCATTATGGATGTTTACTTTACCATTTAATTTAAATATTGCCTCATCCGTCCACAAAAAATTCTCCTCATATTCATTGTTGTACTCGACCTTCTCCAACCATTCCTCTGCCCATTCCACTCTTTTCTCGTGGTCTCCTTCTTTCAGTTCCTGAACCATTCTGCTCCTGTAAGCTTTCATCTTCAAGTCTTTTCTGACAATTGTTCGTACTGTGCTATATGGTATATCTGTGGCACATGATATTCGCCTCAATGATAACTCAGGGTCATCATTGATTTTCCTATCTATAGCCTGTATGTTGACTGGACTTCTTCCACTTCTCCTCCTCCCTGAACACTTACGATCATCTGTGCCACCAGTGTCATAGAATCGTTTCACTGTCCTTAGCACAGTGGATGGGCTTAGAGTACCATGTCCAGGATACTTCACCTTGAACTGTCTGTTTCACTTGCATTTCTCGTTTCTGCATAAAGCATCACAATAGTCACTCTCTGATCCTTTGTAGGCTTTGCTCCAGACATGCTGTACAAAATGATTTCAGTATGTAGTTTTTTTTCCTGCAGTGCTTTTATAGTGCAGTGGAGCAATTCTATTGGTTCCCGCCAATCACAGTGCTGGAGTGATTCTATTGGTTCCCGCCCAATCACAGTGGAGTGTTTCTATTGGTTCCCGCCAAAATGCACTACAGCTAATTGATCCTTATTTCCTGTACTTTCTCACAGGCACATGATATTGAGGTTTATTGCTTTTCAGTCCTACATCAAAATGTATTCAATCTGATGGAGGATATTAACATAGGTACCATATCATCTTATATGTTATCTGTATTAGTGTCAATGTATTATTGTGTGTGTTTGCATATGTACATGTAAATATGTGAGACTGTGATTTTAAAATTCAGTCTATTTTTAACAGTATCTTTTTTATTTGTGTAATTGTGAGAACATGGTTAGGTTAAACTGCACACACACTTGTGTGGTCACGTGCATGGGAGCATAGAATAACTCACCAGACCTAAATGTAGTTTCTTAGCATAGGGAGATGGGAGACAGGGAGATAAAGTTGTAGAAAGGTGGCAGATAGATGTATGGTGAGGATGGGATAGGAGTGTGAACGAATGAAGTTGCTGGCTGTTACATGTATCCTTTGGGAGTGCATGTGTGTGGTGTAGAAGAGCCTTTTTCTTGGGAGTATCTGACCTTATGAACTGTATCACATGTACCTGCAGGCCAATAGGAGCATGAGAAAGCAAACAGAATGTTATGTTTCTGTATTCCTTTGATGTCTAGTAGTGCAGTAAGAGGAGGGGCTTAAAACACCTCCCCATGACCTCTATGAATAATTTGCATTGATTATGACACCTGCAACCTCCCACAATCCTCCTACCCATCCTATCTCACACATATTCATGAAAGCAGAAAGAAAGGTTCCTCTGTCCAACATGCACAGATAAAGGTCCTATGGTTGCACAAGCAGTGGGGAGTAATTCCTCTGTTGCTCAGAAGTCTCAGTTACAGAAAGGTTCCACTGTGTCATCTGCCTCAGTGATAGAGAGAAAAGTACCTATTTTAGGCAGTTTAAATGAGGTCTCTAAGCTTCCAAAACAGAGGGTGGCAGTTCTGTTTCCTGGACCATGAGTTTAGTTGATTAATAGTGAAATAGCTACACACACACACACACACACACACACACACACACACACACACACACACACACACACACACACACACACACACACACACACACACACACACACACACACACACACACACACACACACACACACACACACACACACACACACACACACACACACACACACACACACACACACACACACACACACACACACACACACACACACACACACACACACACACACACACACACACACACACACACACACACACACACACACACACACACACACACACACACACACACACACACACACACACACACACACACACACACACACACACACACTCCTATGCTTTCTTGTATACACGATACATATTACCACATCAAGCTTATAAAAATTGATTTTTGCAATGAATACACTACACAAAACAAAAAAAGATAGTCATGTCACTAAAACAAATTTCCATTATGCAGTAGGAAAGGATTAATCGGTATCTCCAGTTGTTACTTCATCCAAAGAAGCACGGTCCTAGTGTGGAGAACATAAAGACATGCAGACACATACTTATGTACTTGAGGAGACATACCTTTACCAGAAGTCTTGTTTCTTTTTTAATTTACCTCTCCAAAGTCTCAATGTTTGCCTCTTTAGCTTGCAATTAACAACTGTGCCGGCACACATGAAGCGTGAAGACTGAGTAGAAACAAAATACTAGTCTTAAGAAAACACAAACACACACACATACACACACATGTAAACCACTCATGTATAAATATACAGGAAGGAATACCTTCATTCATTGATGCATTCATTTTTCACACATCTCCCACATCTCTCTGTCTCCAATCTGTTCTGCTACTCTGCCTCCATACTCACCTTATACTTTTCCACCGCCAAATTACAAGATAACAAAGTCATTACAAATAAGAGGGGTACCAATGGTGCAAATGTATGAGAAGTCCCAAGTGAGGCATCTAAATGCCTTACTGGTAGTGAAAGAAAAGGCAGTGTGTGTCACATGGGACATACTTGTAAGTGTAAGGCAAAAATTTTTACCTATCAATTTAGCAGCAATTTAGAGACACGTGACCAAATGGAGAGGAAGCTCTCTGCATAGCTGGTAGTAAGAATGGGTAAAAATTTCCCTCATTTAGTTTGCAGAGTGACCTACAATGTACATGTATATCACCATTGGGACCCCTCTAATGTTTACACTATAGGGACCACACAACAGTGGGACCCCCCTTTTGTGTACACCATTAAAACTTTTAATGTGTGCGCAAACAGGACCTCTCTTATGTGTCCACCATTGGGACCCCTCTTATGTGTGCACCATTGGGACCCCTCTTATGTGTGCACCATTGGGACCCCTCTTATGTGTACACCATTGGGACCCCTCTTATGTGTGCACCATTGGGACCCCTCTTATGTGTACACCATTGGGACCCCTCTTATGTGTACACCATTGGGACCCCTCTTATGTGTACACCATTGGGACCCCTCTTATGTGTACACCATTGGGACCCCTCTTATGTGTACACCATTGGGACCCCTCTTATGTGTACACCATTGGGACCCCTCTTATGTGTACACCATTGGGACCCCTCTTATGTGTACACCATTGGGACCCCTCTTATGTGTACACCTTTGGGACCCCTCTTATGTGTACACCATTGGGACCCCTATTAGGCCCTAGCTCCCCTGAGGCACATGTACCTTAGCGTGGTGGGACGTTACAGTGCGAGCTGTTTCAGCGAGTTGCATGTTGTTGGGCTGGTTCTGCTCGAAGTGACGCTATTTTCTCTGAATAATGTCTGTGACAGGAAAAAAATGCGCGGGGCTTACATTCTGAACTTATGATTACTTATTCATGTACAACATACCGTCTATGATCAATAATGTTCTGCTCCATGTGGTTACATGCACCAGTGTGGCTGCAGTGCTGAACTGGTTCTGTACTTTTCCCTTTATGTAGATGTGTCAACAAAGCAGGCAGGGGAAACACATTCACTCTATTCTGCAGTCACCCAATGCATTCTATGACACTTGATAGTGACCCAGAAATTACACCAACTCATGTCTCACTATCAGTTAAGCATTTTTCAAACAACCCCTACCATTCCTATACATGTGTCAACAAGGTCTGTAGTGGAAGCACATTCACTCCATCTGCAGTCACCCTATGCAATCTGTGACACTTGATAAAGTCCCAGAAATATCAAAAACACACCAGGGGTCTTCCCCACACATGTCTCACTAGTGGGGACTTTTCAAACAACCCCTACCCTTCCCATACATGGCTCAACAAGGCATACAGTGTAAACACATTTGCTCCATTCTGCAGTCACCCAATGCCTTGACATTGTCCCAGAAAGTACACCAACTCAACAGTGGTGTATCACTCACTTGTCTTACTAGTGGGGACTCAACTAAACATTTTTTTAACCACCCCTAACATTCCTGTATATGTGTCAACAAGGCATGCAGTGGAAGCATATCTGCAATCACCCTATGCATTCTGTGACACTTGATAGTGTCCCAGAAATTACAAAAATACACCAGGGGTGTTCCCCACACATGTCTCACTAGTAGGGACTCAGCTAAACATTTTTCTAACCACCCCTACCCTTCCTGTACATGGCTCAACAAGGCATGCATTGGAAACACATTTGCTCTATTCAGCAGTCACCCAATGCATTCTGTGACACTTGACAGTGTCCCAGAAATTACACCAACTCAACATTGGTGTACCACACACAAGTTTCACTAGTGGGGACTCAGCTAATCATTTTTCTATTCACCCCTACCCTCCCTATACATGTGTCAACATGGCATGCAGTGGAAGCACATTTGCTCAATTCTGCAGTCAACCTATGCATTCTGTGACACTTGATAGAGTCCCAGAAATGACAAACATACATCAATGGTGTTACCCACACATGTTTCATTAGTGGGGACTCAGCTAAACATTTTTTAAACCACCCCTACCCTTGCTGTAAATGTGTCAACAAGGTATGCAGTGGAAGCACATCTTTTGTCACCCTATGCATTCTGTGACACTTGATAGAGTCCCAGAAATTACAAAAATACACAAGGGCTGTTCCCCACACATTAAGGTCTCAGCTAAACATTATTCTTACCACCCTTACCCTTCCTGATAATGTGTCAACAAGGCATGCAGTGGAAACACATTCACTCCATTCTGCAGTCACCCAATGCAATCTGTGACACTTGATAGTGACCCAGAAATTACACCAACTCAACAGGGGTGTACCAAACACATGTCTCACTCAGTTAAGCATTTTTCAAACAACCCCTACCTTCCTATACATTTGTCAACAAGGTCTGTAGTGGAAGCACATTCGCTCCATCTGCAGTCACCCTATGCATTCTGTGACACTTGATAAAGTCCCAGAAATTACAAAAACACACCACAGGTCTTCCCCAAACATGTCTCACTAGTGGGGACTCAGCTAAACATTTTTCAAATAACCATATACATGGCTCAACAAGGCATGCAGTGGAAACACATTTGCTCCATTCTGCAGTCACCCAATGCCTTGACATTGCCCCAGAAAGTACACCAACTCAACAGTGATGTATCACACACTTGTCTTACTAGTGGGGACTCAACTAAACATTTTTTAACCACCCCTACCCTTCCTGTAAATGTGTCAACAAGGCATGCAGTGGAAACACATTTGCTCCATTCTGCAGTCACCCAATGCATTCTGTGACACTTAACAGTGTCCCAGCAATTACACCAACTCAACATTGGTGTACCACACACATGTTTCACTAGTGGGGACTCAGCTAAACATTTTTCTATTCACCCCTACCCTCCCTATACATGTGTCAACATGGCATGCAGTGGAAGCACATTTGCTCCATCTGCAGTCAACCTATGCATTCTGTGACACTTGGTAGAGTCCCAGAAATTACAAACATACATCAGTGATGTTCCCCACAAATGTCTCATTAGTGGGGACTCAGCTAAACATTTTTCTATTCACCCCTACCCTCCCTATACATGTGTCAACATGGCATGCAGTGGAAGCACATTCGCTCCATCTGCAGTCAACCTATGCATTCTGTGACACTTGGTAGAGTCCCAAAAATTACAAAAAAACACCAGGGGTGTTCCCCACACATGTCGCACTAGTGGGGACTCAGCTAAACACTTTTCTAACCACCCCTACCCTTCCTGTACATGGCTCAACAAGGCATGCAGTGGAAACACATTTGCTCAATTCTGCAGTCACTCTATGCATTCTGTGGCACTTGACAGTGTCCCAGAAATTACACCAACTCAACAGTGGTGTACCACACACATGTGTCACTAGTGGGGACTCAATACATGTGTCAACAAGGCATGCAGTGGAAGTGCATTCACTCCATCTAAAGTCATCCTATGCATTCTGTGACACTTGATAGAGTCCCAGAAATTACAAGCATACACCAGGGGTCTTCCCCACACATGTCTCACTAGTGGGGACTCAGCTAAACATTTTTCTAACCACCCCTACCCTTCCTGTACATGGCTTAACAAGGTATGTACTGGACACACATTTGCTCCATTCTACAGTCACTCTATGCATTCTGTGACACTTGATAGTGTCCCAGAAATTACAAACATACACCAGGGGTGTTCATCACACATGTCTCCCTAGTGGGGACTCAGCTAAACATTTTTCTAACCACCTCTACCCTTCCTGTAAATGTGTCAACAAGGCATGCAGTGGAAGCACATCTGTTGTCACCTTATGCATTCTGTGACACTTGATAGAATCCCAGAAATTACAAAAATACACAAGGGGTGTTTCCCACACATGTCTCACTAGTGGGGACTCAGCTAAACATTCTTCTAACCACCCCTAACCTTCTTGTACATGGCTCAACATGGCATGCAGTGGAAGCACATTCGCTCCATCTGCAGTCAACCTACGCATTCTGTGACACTTGATAGAGTCCCAGAATTTACAAAAATACACCAGGGGTCTTCCTCACACATGTCTCACTAGTGTGGACTCAGCTAAACATTTTTCAAACAACCACTACCCTTCCTGTACATGGCTCAACAAGGTATGCAGTGGAAGCACATCTGCAGTCACCTTATGCATTGTGTGACACTTGAAAGTGTCCCAGAAATTACAAAAATACACCAGGGGTGTTACCCACACATGTGTCACTAGTGGGGACTCTGCTAAACATTTTTCTAACCACCCCCAACCTTCCTGTACATGGCTCAACAAGGTATGCAGTGGAAGCACATCTGCAGTCACCTTACGCATTCTGTGACACTTGATAGTGTCCCAGAAATTACAAACATACACCAGGGGTGTTCCCCACACATTTCTCACTAGTGAGGTATCAGCTAAGAATTTTTCTTACCACCCCTACCATTCCTGTAGACATGTCAACAAGGCATACAGTGGAAGCACATTCGCTCCATCTGCAGTCACCCTGTGATGTATGCATGTGAATATGTAATTGCGTGCACGTGATCACTTCTTGGCAACCGATGATTGTGTCATTTGTGTGGCATGGCGGTTCGCGTGCGACCTTAGAATCCTCGGTAATCGGCATCTTACATTGACGACGAGGTGGGATTTTGTTTCGTGGCAATGGCTCTAGCGCAGATTGGGAAGGCTGAAGAGTTTGATAGCGCCGCAGACGACTGGACGAGTTATTTAGAGCGGTTGGAGCACTATATGAAAGCGAATAAAATCAGCAATGACGCACGAAAGGACGCATTCTTAGCTTGCATTGGCAAACAAACTTATGCTTTGCTAAGGGCTTTGATAGCGCCAGCTAAACCAGGAGAAAAGACATACAAAGAGTTGGTGGCAGCCTTGACGGAACATTTGGCACCTAAGCCCCTTTTGATCGCAGAACGCTATCGATTTCACAAGCGAGATCAAAAGGAGGGAGAAACGGTTCGCGAGTACGTGGCTTGTTTGCAGAAAATGACTGAACACTGTTCTTTTGGACCGAGCCTTGCTGATACTCTGCGAGATCGATTGGTCACAGGGATGAGGAACGAGATGGTGCAGCGCAGATTGTTGACAGAAGTTAATTTGACGTTGGCGCGAGCTATTGAGATTGCAGAGACGGCAGAAAAAGCAGAAAAAGATGCTGCTGAAATTCATCCAAACGCGAAGAACCAACAAGTACATCGTGTACCACATGCTGGAAATGACGAGGCAAGCAGGCCACGCTGTTATCGATGTGGTGGTCGTAGTCACAGACCGCAAGACTGCAGGTTCATGAAGGAGCAATGCCGATTTTGCCGGAAACAAGGGCATATCGAGAGGGTATGCAAAGCAAAGGAGCGAGAAGTGGAAAAGTTTAGACAGAGAGGAAGGAGACGGGTAGACATGGTGGATATGGAGAAACATGGAGAGCAAGGAGAGAAGACAGAGGAAAACTTCCCTTTGTATTGGGGAGAAGGTGTCGGTGGACAAGGACAATGGAAAAGCGGGAAACCTGTGTTGGTGAAGGTATACGTTGAAGGTATACCTCTAAACATGGAGCTAGATACAGGGGCAGCTGTCTCACTACTACCATTTTCGGTGTACCAGGCAAAATTTCAGCACCTACCGTTGAGAACAACAAAGACTGGCTTGAAAACGTATACAGGAGAACAGGTCACACCCAAAGGCCAGATAGTGGTGAATGTTACCAAGGAATCACAAACAGTAACACTTCCATTGATAGTAGTAGATGGTAATGGACCACCTCTCCTTGGACGTAAATGGTTAGCAAGTATCCCAATTAACTGGCAAGAGATTAAGATGGTGACATCTTCAAAATCACACAGCGACTGGTTACAAAGGTTGAACAGGATGATGGAGAAGTATCCAAACCTCTGGAAGGAAGGATTGGAACCAGCAAAGGGAATAAAAGCATCACTAAACATGAAAGAAAACGTCACTCCGGTGTACTGGAAGGCTCGTTCTATTCCATATAGTATGAGGGCCAGGGTAGAAGTGGAATTGGAGAAATTACATAAAGATGGGGTAATCTCCCCTGTGACATGGAGCGAATGGGCAACTCCTCTTGTAGTGGTCCCAAAAGAAAATGGAAGAGTAAGACTATGTGGAGACTTTAAAGTATCTGTAAACCCAGCCTTGAAAGTAGACCACTACCCCCTGCCGAAGGTGGAGGACATCTTTGCAACATTGGGCAAGAGCAAAGTGTTTAGCAAGGTGGATTTAAAGTTGGCCTATCTACAACTGGAGTTGGAAGAAGAGACAAAGAAACTGGTGACTGTGAACACTCACAAAGGCTTGTTCCAGTATAACAGATTACCCTTTGGAATAGCCTCAGCTCCGGCAATCTGGCAGAGGACGATGGACACCATTTTACATGGAATAGCTAAGGTCCAATGCCTACTGGATGACATCATTGTAGCAGGGGAAACAGAGGAAGAACACCTGACATTGTTAGAAAAGGTATTGCAACGCCTCAACAGTTATAACCTTACGGTCAATAAGCAGAAGTGCAAGTTCTTTCAAAAGGGGGTAGAATTCTGTGGACATTACATTGACGAACATGGACTACATAGAACACAGGACAAGATCAAAGCAGTGTTGGAGGCACCACGACCAGTGAATACATCACAACTTCGTTCACTTCTGGGAATGGTCAACTACTACCATAGATTCCTACCAGGGTTAGCAACGACGTTGGGCCCCCTACACCAGCTACTACAAGAAGGAATAAAGTGGCAATGGGCCAAAGACCATGAAGCAGCTTTCAGGAGGATTAAAGAAATGATGGCTTCAGAGACGGTACTTACCCATTTCAACCCAGAGCTACCATTGATGGTAGCATGCGATGCGAGTGCCTATGGCTTGGGGGCAGTTTTGTCGCACAGGATGCAAGATGGGACTGAACGGCCAGTGGTATTTGCTTCCAGAACTCTGACACCAGCTGAAAAAAACTATGCACAGATTGACAAGGAAGCCTTGGCTTTGATATGGGGAATAAAGAAGTTCCATCACTATCTGTATGGACACCACTTTACCTTAATAACTGACCACCAGCCCGTGACATCTATACTCAACCCCAAGAAAGGGTTGCCTGCAACAACAACAGCTCGCCTACAGAGATATGCTCTGTTTCTGGCAGGGTATGAGTTTGAGATCTGCTACCGGAACACCAGACAACATGCTAATGCAGATGCTTTGTCTCGATTGCCATGGGAGACAGGCAATGAGGCAAGAAACGAGGAAGGGGCATCCTTCCTTATCATGCAGATGGAACAGTTACCCATTACCACAGCGCAGCTAAGAGAGGCCACAGGGAGGGACCAAGTGTTGTCGAAGGTGCTACGCTGCTGCAATCAAGGGTGGACAAAAAAAGGAGAGGAGTTGAAGGAAAAGAACATGACCCCCTATTGGCATAGACAGACGGAGCTGTCAACGGAACAGGGGTGCCTCTTGTGGGGTACACGCATGGTGATTCCAACAAAGCTACGAAAACAGGTCCTGGAGGAGTTACATGAAGGCCACTTAGGAGTTGTGAAAATGAAGAGTCTTGCCAGAAGTACAGTTTGGTGGCCAGGACTAGACACGGAAATTGAAAACATAACGCGGGCATGTAGAGGATGTCAGGAGGCAAAACAAGACCCCAAGCTAACACCACTACACCCCTGGGAACTGCCAGAAGGGCCATGGAAGAGAATACATATTGACTTCGCAGGTCCAGTGGAAGGGAAAATGCTACTGGTAGCAATAGATGCGTATTCGAAATGGCCAGAAGTTGTGGTGATGGGGGACACTTCAGCTGAGTCAACCGTGGAGGAAGTGAGGGCCTTGTTTGCAAGGTGGGGAATACCTTCACAAGTGGTGACGGATAACGGGCCACAATTTACCTCTTAATGCTTTGAGAGGTTTGTCAGGATGAATCATGTGAAGCACACAAAGACAAGCCCCTACCATCCAGCAACAAATGGGTTGGCGGAAAGGTTTGTGCAGTCCCTGAAACAGGCAATCAAGGCAGCAAGGGGTGAGGACAAAACACTCAGGCACCGTATTGCAAACTTTTTGATAAGTTACCGGAATGCAACTCATACAACCACAGAAGAATCTCCAGCTCACTTAATGATCAAGAGGGACCTGAGAAGCCGCCTGCATTTGCTAGTGCCAAGCATACAAGACACTGTTCAGAAGAATCAGGCACGCCAAGTAGCTGCAAGAGCAGTACCAGAAAGGAACTTTGAGGAAGGTGACACAGTAATGGTCAGAGACTATAGAGCTTCAGCACAGGCCCGATGGATACAGGGCAGAATAAAGACCAAGTATGGAAGGAAAACATACCTGGTGGAGATGAAAAATGGGGGCGTGTGGAAGCGCCATGCAGACAAGATACGAAAGGATGGAAGTCAGAGGCAGGAACAGGAGCAAGAAAAAGTGAAAGGAAGGGGATCCCTTAACAATCCAACAGGGGAACCAGGCCAATCTGAGGAGCAGAGCAGGGGAGATCAAGGTCAAGGAGCAGGGATAAAGGATAACCAGGGTTCAACTGAAGAACCATCCAAATTTCAAGCACAGAGTATTGATTCACCTTTCCATAGTGGGAAAGAAACAGAGATGGAGAATATAGAGATATCAGAGAAGGGGGAAACAGGAAAGGTCCAACCCCAGCGGGTTAAACCTAAAGAGGAAAGCGTGTCATCGAACAAGAAAACTAGACTTGGAAGAACTATTAAGAAACCGCTGAGATACGAGGAAAACTAAGGAGGGAAAAGATGTGATGTATGCATGTGAATATGTAATTGCGTGCACGTGATCACTTCTTGGCAACCGATGATTGTGTGGCATGGCGGTTCGCGTGCGACCTTAGAATCCTCGGTAATCGGCATCTTACATCACCCTATGCACATTCTGTGATAATGGACACTGTCCTACCTAAGAGATAGAGACCCTCTTATTTCCTTTGATGCCCGACTATTGGGACGTCATTGGGTCATCTCTTAATTAATAATGTGTGCACCATTGGAAGTCTTCTTTGGCTCTTGCTCCCCTGAGGCACACGTACCTTAGCGTGGTGGGACGTTACTAATACAGTGCGAGCTGTTTCAGCGAGTTGCATGTTGTTGGGTTGGTTCTGCTCGAAACGACGCTGTTTTCTCTGAATACTGTCTGTAACGTACAGGAAACGAATGCGCCGTGCGTAGTACGTAGGCTTACATTCTGAACCGATGCTTACCAATTCGCGTATACCATAGCGTCTTTGATGAATCACGTTCTGCTCTACGGGGTTACATGCACCCGTGTAGCTGCAGTGCTGTACGCGCGTACGTACTTGCCGGATCGATGGATCGAATTGAAATGCTGCCCACCGAGTTTGGTTTGTTATTAAAACCGTTACTGCTGTTACAAACGGCGCGGTATGGCATGATTTGGGTTCTATAAAGATGCTGTGTTTTTAAAGCACTGAAGCACTGCCTGGGAAACAACTTATTTAACGGCTTGGGGTCATTGATGGTAAAAACACTGGGTTTTACAATATTTGCTCCTGCATCTGCATGGGCCACGATGACTATTCGGATAGGTGAATGCAAAGTGCCCGCAATATGATGTTGCAGAGATGCAAAGTTTAGGAGGGTGGGGCTGTGTTGTGGCAATGTATCACGTGAATGCGATAATTATTCAATTATATTCACGTGAGGAACTCTCGTTCTCGGACCTAACATTATTTTATATGGCAATATGGCTTCATTGCCACACATTTTATTGATCGCTGCTATAAATAAAGTAAGAGAAGGTCACATGTCTAGGCATGCAGCATCAAAGGCCTATGGTGTACCACGATCCACACTCCGTGACAAGTTGGATGGAAAGAGACCAGAGGATAGAAAAATGGGTACTAGTACTGTGTTGACAAAGGCTGAGGAAGCAATGCTAGCAGCCGTCGGCATTCTGTACCAAGTTTCTGAAATGTGGCTTCCCCATAAATAGGCAGGATCTCTGTGATATTGTTGCCAAGGTCGTCAAGGCAGATAAACGTAGAAATCTATTCAAGGATGGCAGGCCAGGCTATTGCTGGTGTCAGGGTAAGAAAGGAGTTGAGAAAGGGAAAGGTAAGAAAGGAGATGAGAAAGGGGAAAAAAGAGCAGAGAAACAGGGAATGAAAAGATCAAAAAGACGAAGATGATTCTGATGGTGATTGAAAATGTATGTTGTGAGATTCCAGCTTCTTTCAACAAGAACAAGATGACTTTGAATGCAAGTGGGTGCAGTGTCAGAAGTGCGATGAAACATCACATGCCGCCTCAGTGCACCCAGAAGTTCACAGAATATATTTCTCTTTTGAAAGTGAAGATGAAGAGGAATACATTTATCCAAACTGTACAAATCTTGCTGAAGACAGTGACAATTATACAACCTGTGACTTGAGCTCCACAGGCAAGTTGCAATTGCCAGACGTCTATAGGGTGCATGTGCTTATATTTAATACCGTAACGATGATTCCAATTCCTGCCTGCAAGTAAATAGCATGCCTCAATGCTGACTGATGATTCCTGGATCTGGAGCTATTTTACTCATTTTATACCGGGTATAATAGTAAGAATATATGTTTATATGTCTCATTTTGAATGATTGTGCTATATGCGGTGACGAACACTGCCTAATCGCACTGCCGAAATAATCCTTAGCGCTGCCGACTACTGCCGAACGCAACCGTAGTGACTTTAATATTTCATTGCATTTACAATAGACAAAAACAAAACAATATTAAGAGATACTGCTGTTCTAAGGTGGGTTAGGTTTCTAAAAGTGCAGTTAGCATATTTTTTTGATTCCGAATATCTGTAGGGCTATTTATTGTACATCAAATTTTCGCGCAACTGCCGAACACTACCGAATCTACCCTAGACTATGCACGACTCCCCATAGCTATATAAATCGACATCCAAGTCGCGCCAGTTATAGGCCTACCTGTATCGGGCCGTGCAGTTCTGCATACATTTTGATCGATGGGCACAGGTGACCCAATCGATTTATATACAGCCTAACAGGCACTCATCAGAATATCCAAAGCAATATCGTACAAGCGTCCAAGTTGCCAGCCTTGGTGTGCTACCAGTGAGTCGATCATGTCACTTTGATAGGCGTATCCACATGAGGTAGGTTAATAACATGATACAGTGTGTAATTTAGTGTAGTTATGTTACTTATGTATGGACATAGGTACTAACCTGTCAATACATATCCTACAAGCTTCCTGCTTGTCTGACCATGGGGTCTGCAGACAGTCATGTGACTTCGAAGTGCGTTTCCACATGAGATGAGACAACAATTTGAATTGTAGTAAGTGTGTACTTACACATACATATGGACTCTGGCACTAATAACAATTTCCCTGACAGTGCATATCCTACAAGCTTGCCAGTGGCCAGGCCATTGTGTCTGCAAACAGTCATGTGACTTTGATTGATGGGCATGTGCACATGAGGTGAGACAACAATTAGAATTGTAGTAAGTGTGTACTTACACATACGTATGGATGCTGGCACTATTAACAACAATTTCCCCAACACTACATTGGGTCTGCAAACAGTCATGTGACTTTGATTGATGGGCATGTGCACATGAGGTGAGACAACAATTAGAATTGTAGTAAGTGTGTACTTACACATACGTATGGACGCTGGCACTAATAACAATTTCCCTTACACTACATATCCTACAAGCTTGCCAGTGGCCAGGCCATTGGGTCTGCAAACAGTCATGTGACTTTGATTGATGGGCATGTGCACATGAGATGAAACAATAATTAGAATTCTAGTAAGTGTGTACTTACATATACACATGTACATATGGACGCTGGCATTAATAACAATTTCCCTGACAGTACATATCCTACAAGCTTGCCAGTGGCCAGACCATTGGGTCTGCAAACAGTCATGTGACTTTGATTGATGGGCATGTGCACATGAGATGAGACAATAATTAGAATTCTAGTAAGTGTGTACTTACACATACACATGTACATATGGACGCTGGCATTAATAACAATTTCCCTGACAGTACATATCCTACAAGCTTGCCAGTGGCCAGACCATTGGGTCTGCAAACAGTCATGTGACTTTGATTGATGGGCATGTGCACATGAGATGAGACAATAATTAGAATTCTAGTAAGTGTGTACTTACACATACACATGTACATATGGACGCTGGCATTAATAACAATTTCCCCGACAGTACATATCCTACAAGCTTGCCAGTGGCCAGACCATTGGGTCTGCAAACAGTCATGTGACTTTGATTGATGGGCATGTGCACATGAGATGAGACAATAATTAGAATTGTAGTAAGTGTGTACTTACACATACGTATGGACTCTGGCACTAATACTCTGACAGTACATATCTGCCAGTGGCCAGGCCATTGGGTCTGCAAACAGTCATGTGACTTTGATTGATGGGCATGTGCACATGAGATGAAACAATAATTAGAATTCTAGTAAGTGTGTACTTACATATACACATGTACATATGGACGCTGGCATTAATAACAATTTCCCTGACAGTACATATCCTACAAGCTTGCCAGTGGCCAGACCATTGGGTCTGCAAACAGTCATGTGACTTTGATTGATGGGCATGTGCACATGAGATGAGACAATAATTAGAATTCTAGTAAGTGTGTACTTACACATACACATGTACATATGGACGCTGGCATTAATAACAATTTCCCTGACAGTACATATCCTACAAGCTTGCCAGTGGCCAGACCATTGGGTCTGCAAACAGTCATGTGACTTTGATTGATGGGCATGTGCACATGAGATGAGACAATAATTAGAATTGTAGTAAGTGTGTACTTACACATACGTATGGACTCTGGCACTAATAACAATTTCTCTGACAGTACATATCTGCCAGTGGCCAGGCCATTGGGTCTGCAAACAGTCATGTGACTTTGATTGATGGCCATGTGCACATGAGATGAGACAATAATTAGAATTGTAGTAATTGTGTACTTACACATACATATGGACTCTGGCACTAATAACAATTTCTCTGACAGTACATATCCTACAAGCTTGCCAGTGGCCAGGCCATTGGGACTGCAAACAGTCATGTGACTTTGATTGATGGGCATGTGCACATGAAGTGAGACAACAATTAGAATTGTAGTAAGTGTGTACTTACACATACGTATGGACTCTGGCACTAATAACAGTTTCCCTGACAATACATATCCTACAAGCTTCTTGCATGGTTGGCAACCTTGTCAGGCCATTAGGTTATCAGACACCTCGATGGGCGTGTCCACTTTAGGGGAGTATGGTTTATTGATTAATTTTTTTCTTCACTACCTTCAGATTTCAGAAAAGGGTTCCAGTAATTTGAAACTGCCTTGTGCATGTAACATTATAATGCAATTATTATCATCGATTTATTTGATTGACGTATGAATTAAGATGTACGTGCTCCTTATGAACTAGGAGGGGCGGGGCATCATAACAAAGTACGAGCACACATAAGAATCGTCCTACGATACCATTTAATTACTCAATGTGAAGTGTTTGTATTCTGCCTGGACAATGAAGCTAGCGATCGATTGGCCGCATGCACGTAATATAACATCCAAAGCTACATTGCCTGCCTAATTATGATTTTAAAAAGCTATACGTGTACGCATGTTAGTAGACCTGAGGAAGCCAACGAACACATGCATATGCTGGTTTAGGCGTTTCCTGACGATACTTTAAACGTGCTTGTGGATGGCCAGAATATATCATGACGGCTGTGATGCATATGCATATGTACATGTGCACGATCATAAATTATTGTATTGGCCGGTGCGTCTGTAGCTACATTTACATATGTGCTTAATAAATGGCCGGGTTTAACGCGCGCATATGCATGGTCTGCATATGAATGTGTATGGTATTTTCCATTTTCTAGTTATGTGGGTTACTTTTCAAGCAATTTTGCTGACTGCATGCACTACCTGTAAGCATCATGATGCATGTGCATTCAGTTCAATCAATGAGCACCATTTACTTCACTTCATGTGATTCACATACAAATAAACCTTATAATACATGTAGGTGCATTACACGTGACTAAATCACAAAGGTCAGCAAATGGGCATACAATATAAACACAATCTTCTCCATAGTCAAACTGGATAAGTTCTTTTGGAGATATAGCACACCTACATTTTATTCTTGATACAGGAATAAAAGTAGCTGGTCCTTCAGGCTCAAAGTCTGTAGGAACGATTTCTAATGGTTTTGCAGTACAGCCTTGTCTTGGGTGAATTCTGAACCACTTAACAGCAGCAAATAGATGCTTTTGTAATATTTTGGTTTCAGGACTTGTCATGTTGTGCTGGATGAAGTGCTGAACTTCTCCATACCGATATTTGCTACTTGCACTTATATCAATTTGTCCATTTGCTCCACACCATTCTGCAACTATAACCGATGATCGCTGGGATCGGGATTTAACAGAAAGAAAGCGTTCGCCCATAATTGTAAGGTCACTGAAAACACCATATGTTTTCTGAATAAATGGCATCTGTGAGGAATAGTCAGAATATATTAGAGAATATACTTGTGTTAGGTAGTATAAATCACAGTCTGAAAAAAAAAATTCCACCGTTCTAGAACCAGTGCTATGTATCCTTGGCAGCATAAGAACATTAATGACCCATATTCTCATAGACATCAACTGTGGTTTCCAGAAGTGATCCTTCGTATCTGTCAGCATAGAGCTCTGTAGGAATCCCAGTATGCTCAAAACACAAGGCCCTTTGATATGCAGTAAATCGCTTCATCATTTGCATTTCTGGCATCATCCAGTTACCAACAAACGATTGCATAACACCATCATACCTTTCAAATGGGTAAAGCCAGAATGCTGAAGCAGGACCATAGTTTAGGATGCACTCCATTAAATGACAATGCATATGCATATTAGGTGTGCATGCTTGCTTACCGTACAGATGTTCAAAAGTAGAGC
This sequence comes from Spongilla lacustris, assembly GCA_949361645.1. NCBI lineage: Eukaryota > Metazoa > Porifera > Demospongiae > Spongillida > Spongillidae > Spongilla > Spongilla lacustris. Next base: position 17,371,291 of record OX442415.1, read on the forward strand.
AAAATTCTAGAAGCTTCAAATCAGCTGCTTTTATGACATGAACTAATACTGGATGTTGTGCCAACTGCATTGATGCTTCCACAAACATTGCCCAACCAGTGTAGTGCTCATCAGGCAGTATTCCTCCAATTACGCCATTGGTCTGCTGTTAAACCGCTGAACTTTGAACATATCTTATGAGGAATTCTTCCAATCCCATAGGGCACTGTCATATTATCTACCTTTGCTTGAATTTTTTCACATTCTATAGGTCCTAAAAAGCCAAGGTCCTTCCATATGGACACCATATATGCTTAGCAGTTCCAAAATAACCATTTTGCATGAGGTCAATAATATGTTGCTTTTAAAATAATATTAAAATATGGCAGCCTCACCAGTTCAGAATACCGCACCCCAAATTCTCTTTCCACTTGTTCCATTGTCTTTGGCAAGTCATTTTCTAAAGCATGTAGTGCAAAACAATGCTGGTCTAATGCTTGCAGTGGCCAGTTGTGCCGATCAAACCCAGAGTAATCTAGCTTCTCACCAAATGCACTACAGCTAAATGTCTTCAAACACTTGGAGCAACCATGAGTAGAAGAACAACTAGTGTAACCCCAAACTTTTCTTGTAGCTGGAGTGTCACATGCTACTCCTAGGAGACAACCACGAACTTGAACAAGAATTGCATATGAATGTGGTTGAACAGTTATTCCTACCCACATAATCAAAAGCTCATCTACCATTGGCTTCAAAAATGAATTCATATTGTGTGGCTCATTAGGGCCAGGTATGCAGCCCACCACTGTAATATTTTCTAATTTGTATCGTTCTGAACGAGGTAGATTCAAAATTGAAAGATACAGTACTCCTACACTATATTGTGAGTGCTTGTATGGTTGTAGCCAGTCTACATTGAGCATAAATCCCAAATTGTGTGGCACATTTAAAAGCATTTTATCATCATATTTTCTGAATTCTTCCCAAACCTTGCCATCATATATATCAGTGAGAACACCAGGTTCTCTCTGCAGGTCCTTCCATATGCCACATAGTTGTACAAAATGAGGACGAGACATCAAAAGCTTTACATTTTCAATTATACTGTTATAAACATAAACTTTCTTAGGTCGAAAAGAGTAGCCTTTCCCAGTTTTAATCTTGCGTACTAGCATATTTTGACAACTGCTTCTGCGGCTTTTGTGTGGATGGTTAGGATATTTGACATTAGAACAGACGTGTAAAGAAATGCAGTCATCAATACTGTATGAACATTCACACTTGCTGCAAATGCAATAAAACGTGAACTGAGGATTTTAATTTTCTACCAAAGGGTGCCTTTTTAACATGTAAGTAGTACTTGGAAGCTCCTTTTTTAAGTTGTTGATGTTCTTACTGTCTAGTTTATTAATCAATTCTATAATAAAATAAAGCAAGAGTTGCAAACCCCGTTCTGGAAGATTAAATCTCAGTTGAAAAAAAAAGAGAAAATTGAGTATAAAAATGAACTAAAGCATGAAATGGACTTCTGTGTTCAAGTTGTTCTTGATCACAAAAAGGTGCTTCATCCCTTTCATCCGAGAGTTCAAACATACTATCAACATCAATGCCTTCATCTATAACTTCGGTTTCATTTTCTAAATCGTCGTTAAAAGTTTTAGATGAATGTTCATTATCCAAAGGACCTGGGTAAATATCATTGGCCCTTACGGCTAAGTCATCGTTATAGTCTACTTCAATATCGCTATTTAGGTCCTGCAATACAACATCTTGCTCACCATCTTCGTTACCAGGACATACGTCATCCAACGCGACATCTGGCTCACCATCTTCGTTACCAGGACATATTCCAAGTTTCATATGTTTGTAATAAGTTGCTCTTGAAACAAACTGTGCACACTTTGTACAGAACAAATACGAGGCTTTCAAATTTACTGCCATTTCAAACGAACGTAACACGCATGCGTGAACTCGCCACATGGCATCACCGTTGGGATATCCAATTGCTCCAACTAACCATACTTTCCCATCAGCAAGACGAAATATCTTAGGCGAATCTTCAAGCGAATTGAGGGACACAAGGCAATCCGTGCCTACGCAAAATTTCTATGGTTCCGGACCGCGCGGGTCAAGTACTTCCCGAGTCCACAGGAAAAAAATGCATGAAATCAAACGCGTGATTGAACATAGAATCACAATCTTAATGTTCAATCACATAGTGATTTTACAGAGGATTTTAAAATCCTTTATAAAATCAAAATTTGATTCTACACGTTTTTTTCCTGTGGTCTACTTGAACAGCTGCAGGTCCCTGAGAAGCGATCATGACGAAGATCCAATCATCAACTGGCAGCAAGGTGAACTACTACATGTACCCACAACACCGCCAGTTAGAGGTTTTGTGGCGAGTGGCCACAGCAGACGCTATCGATATGCAGATGATAACGAAGTAGACTGCGCCGAACCTAGGCAGCCTAATCATTTCCAGATCCTGGCGTACAAATACTAGCAAGCGAAGTTGCTACACTACGAAGCACTATCGACATGGTTCTCGAGCGCCAACAAATTAAAGCATAGTGAAGTGCAACGAAGAATTGAAACTGCAGATCGAAAAACTGACTCAAAGTGATGTTGTAACATCAACTCGAAAAAGAAAGACATCGCTTTCTGTGCAGGTACAAATACCATACAGTATACAATATACAGCGTTCTACCTTTTTTCCCTGTCTACATATAGAACAAAATTCGAAAGCTTCACAATTCTCTGGACAAAGAGAATGAACTGAAGTCACAAGAAGCGTAAGCAGTGTGGCATATTGGCGCATATATCTTTAATTTGTATTGGTAACGGGAATTCTTTGTTCTCAGAATCACAAGCGCTCCGGCATAATGCAAAAGTGGTATCGCGGATTGTAAACGAACTTGGAGATTTTAGTAGAGAAGAGGTTGAAGGTATGTGTTGTTGTCGTTTAAAGGTTTGAGTCCTTTCATTTTCGCTATTTAGCTGGCATAGCGATCTACTGACGAACTCTCAAACGCATTCCGAATGAAGCCGAATCAAAACGAAGAGCGATCCGAGCACGACAACAAAGAGTAAGCGCTCAAATCACAAATGTTGCATGCGTTTCTATACTAAATTTTGTACACCATAGCTATGGGAACGGCGATCCGCACAAGTCACAGATCAAGAAGAGGGCAAATGGGATGTGCTTAAACCGACACACATGTCCGAAGAGGAAGAAACGGACAGTGGGATGATTCTAAGAAGGAGGCCCATATGGCGATCCGCGGAACTAAACGCGTTTTTAGACACACTTGACGTGAGAGCAAACAAGGCATCAAGAACGCCACGGAAGGAGAGACAATTGGGCTCACCGCTTCGGTCAATCTTTCCTGATGACCTTCCGACCTGGATGCTTGAAGACAACACTGTCGCCGGATGAACTAGTTTGCTTTTTTTTTTTTCGTTACTTATACATTCCATGTAAGCTTATGTGCTTCTATTTTTAAAAATATCTCCAACTTTGTTTATACGAATGGCCTGGAAACGAGGGTGTAGTAGGATAATTAAAAATTCATAATTGCATGCTGTGCAGTTGTTATACATATTGTTATACATTGTTATACTAAATGTTATACTGACGTTATACACAGTGTTATACTATAGTTGTTATACGCAACTGTGTATAGAGTATCCATACGCAAAGTTATACACGTGTTGTATAACATGTGCATAACACATGAATACACGCGTTATACAGTACTGTATAACAACCCTTTTTACACAGTGCTAGTTCCTATATTAAGATGCTGAAATAGGGATTGTGTGTACATGTGTCAAGAAGGACTCATGGCATTGTGCAGTGTTTCCCTCAGAATGCTTTTCAAACAGCTAGGGCCGCTAATGAATTATTAATGATGCGGTACCGCCCACGTTCGCATTGGCTGATTCGACCGGTGGGGGGGTGAGTTAATTGTATGGCCACGCCCATTTCCTGGAAAAGTCTAACAGGGCGGAGCGCCCTGTTTTTGCTACTAGTATGCTGTGGGAATTAAACGCTGCATTGTGTACAGGACCATAGATATTAAAGTAAGGGGATTGGAAACGCATCACGTGAGCGCATGATTGTACACGTACACTCCTTGACACGGTTATTATTACCCTTAAACCAATGAAAACTTGAAAACTGCTGCTACTGTGTGATTTTTTTTCGTCCTAAAACGTCATATTACATCTTCCTACGTGTCTGTAAGCCATTCTTTAACTGGCACGGCTCTTTGCTCTTATTGTTTGCTTGCTGAACGCGATTTTCTAGTACCTTACGCGACTTGGTTACGGACTGTACCTTTTATTTTTGACCAGTTCATCTCAGCGCGATTCTGTTACTACTATGTCGTTGGTAGGTCATATCTGTATGCCTTTCCTTAATTTTGTGTACGGCGGACTGTTCTTTACTTCGCAACCTCCATTCTAGTACGTATAAGAAGCGTAAATGGAGTTACTTTGGCACTGTACCTTTTTCTACGATTCTACAGGTGCTGGCGCGCTAAACGTTGCATATTATAGATGTGCACAGTGTGCTACGTGCCTATTGGCTGTCATTTTCCCTTTAACCGTATCGCCTTAGGAGAGGTAACGAAGCTAAGGAGAGAAGCATTTATCGATTTTTGATTATTTTTTAAGCAATGGGTATAAGACATTACGAGTGTGTAGAAGAAAGTATGACTGGAAAACAAAGGTTTTGGGTACCAGGCTTTGCTTGTCCATATACCACTCGCAAAGATGTGAACCTGTGATCCTGACGTCTCGGTCCCTATAGTGCATAAAACAGCTGCTGCGTACGATATGAATTTTTAATTGTAGGCGTAACATGGACTGTACGTGACTAATTAGATTCATTGATCCGTTTCCAATCCCCTTACTTAAATATCTATGACAGGACCAAGAAAACAGGGTGTGCGTTTATGGAGTACTCGGCACACAGGGCAGCAGCTATGAAGCTAATGAGCAGCAGACAGCTACATGTATGACGATATCAGATGGCTGCAGAGTCAGAGCTTGAGGTGGATGTACATGTGGTGCTTGACTTACACACATACATACTTTTATCTGTAGCCCAAAAGCTCAAAGGGTAGGCATTGCTGTGGAACTAATGTGATGCATCCACGTTTCAATGGAATGGTAACAGCCATGCTATGTAAATCTTGGGTGTATTAATATCACATGCAGGCTATTATAAAACTAAGAAAATTTACAATTTAATCTGGGCCGTAACCTCCACCTAACAAAATGTCTTGACAATGTTGACACACTGACATACACATGCACCAAGCTTCACCACCCCAGCCATGCACCAAGCTTCACCACCCCAGCCATACATTAGCCTGCAGCTGTACTGTATTGACAGACAACTGACCAAAACACTTTTCCACTGTCAAAGTTACACAGGTACATGTTACAAAACTATCAGTCACTAGAAGGGTTAGCTGTGGGAGGGGGAGGAGAGCTGGACTGTTGGGGGGCGTTGGTCCCCTCTGTACTAAGGAAGTCATCTAATTGATACTAACTGGTCAGTTGCTTGGTGGGAGGCCACACCTTTTTCAACTTGGTAGAATAAGCACATTTTCCATCTGCCGAGACTTTGCTGCTGCTCTTAAGGTATCCTTACTATCAGCAGAGAAGTGATTAGGCCTACATGGAGGTGGGTGGAGCTACATAATTATTGCAATACATCATTACAGCATTAGGTCATTTTCAATTGTAATTAGTGTGGTGATTGCAACATGCCAATCTCTTGGTGGAGAGGGATTATGGGGTGGGCATTATATAAGTTCCTACGGGTGTATATGCTCCACTGGTCTATGACCCACCATGTTGATTTGCTACAGCATATGCATGTGCATATACATGTACTCTGAAATGATGATCATGTCTCCAAGTCACCAAACACCATGCAGATATATAATACATGTGGACATAAACTATACAGTGGAAACCATCACACTTGCTCCTATAATTTTTTTGTACTGTTATTTTGTTCACTTGAATATATTTCAATAACAATGAAATCAAATGAAAATCTGACAAGGCAGGTATAGTGTACAACTATTTTTCAATATATACTGAAAGTTAAAAAGCATCACGTGACTATTTACTTTTGTTATTAACACTTGTTGTGACCCCAGTACAAAAAAAATTGTGAGCATAATTCCTTCTCCTGTAGGCAATAGATCTTGACCATATTCGCAATATATCTAAAGAACAAGCATTAGCAACCTTTGGCCGAGTCGGTTTTTAAGTCCGGTAAATAGTTACGGTATTATCGAGCTAGATATGCGTTTTTAGCTCGTAAAAGCTTAGCGATGCTATTTCGTAGTACGCTCTCACTGGACTGCTATATTTCGCTTCCGAGTCGTCACATGTTAGATCTATCGCGAAATCGTACTTGGGAGGCAATAGACCCTTCTTTGCCGTTAAAAAAGTGCCATCAGAGCTGAGTACCTGAAAACCTCCGCCATATCGCGATGAATTACATTTGAAACGTCATCATTGCATCATTTTGTATCGTGAATATATTTATAATGTGACGTATCGGCAGAGATAATATAGCATCAAATTGGGCAGGTTACAAGAAACGTCAAAAAGCAAGAGGCAACTCTAAAGCTGGAAGGGAAGCGTACCCAATTAGCTATTTGGAAGCTGCCATCTAGGATTCGAAGCTTTGGGTGATAGAACGCTAGCCTTGGCGAATGTCTTGATGGTCCATAAAGCTTCCCAATTTGATGCTACTGATTTACTAAACGTTCGCCGTGAGTGGCTGCAAGATGCAGCATCGCTAGGTTAAGAACCATTTTCACAATCCCTTGCATCCATTCGTATTATCGTCACATTATAAATATATTCACGATACAAAATGACGAAATGATGACGTTTCAAATGTAATTCATCGCGATATGGCGGAGGTTTTCAGGTACTCAGCTCTGATGGCACTTTTTTAACGGCAAAGAAGGGTCTATTGCCTCCCAAGTACGATTTCGCGATAGATCTAACATGTGACGACTCGGAAGCGAAATATAGCAGTCCAGTGAGAGCGTACTACGAAATAGCATCGCTAAGCTTTTACGAGCTAAAAACGCATATCTAGCTCGATAATACCGTAACTATTTACCGGACTTAAAAACCGACTCGGCCAAAGGTTGCTAATGCTTGTTCTTTAGATGCATTGCGAATATGGTCAAGATCTATTGCCTACAGGAGGAGGAATTATGTTCACAATTTTTTTTGTACTGGGGTCACAACAAGTGTTAATAACAAAAGTAAATAGTCACGTGATGCTTTTTAACTTTCAGTATATATTGAAAAATAGTTGTACACTATACCTGCGTTGTCAGATTTCCATTTGATCTCATTGTTATTGAAATATATTCAAGTGAACAAAATAACAGTACAAAAAAATTATAGGAGCAAGTGTGATGGTTTCCACTGTACTCCCTATATGGAGCATGCAGGCACATGGGGCTGGCCTGGGGACCAGGTGGAGGTATGCAAGAAGTGCACTATGGCCCTCCATGTGGGGGAGTGGCTGTCTAGATCACCAGAGCACAAGGTATGGGACATTATAATGATGGTGTAGTGCACACATTCCCTGAGGTGAGGTAAGGATGGTGTCCCAGCACTGCCAACAGAACATTTGGAATATCACCAAATACTGAGGTCCTTAGCAAACAGTGCTGCCAAGAGCTTTGCCATAAGAGCACACGCCCCCTGCTGCTTAAACCTCTAAGTCTGTGACCAATGTATGGTGCATGTATGTTCATATAAAGGGCACTGCCTCTCCGGAGGTTTGGGGAGGGGGCCGATAATCTTTGCTCTATGAAGACAAAGTTCACTCAACCTTATTTGTATTGTCGGCATGACATCATGGGTGGCAAGGTATAGGCTTATGTATGGGTAGGTGGGTGTGTGACATATTTAGCCATTTTGTACTACGTACATTTTATGTTGCTAAATATTTTTAAAAGGACTACATGTACCTACATACTTTCTGCTAAATGTCATGCAATATGTTACTACCTTGAGCTGTATGTGATATTACATGCATACACATAATAAATACTTGTGAGTAGTAATGTATATGTTCCCATGCCATTTTACGAGGGTGTGGTCTAAGTAGAATCCAGATGGATATTACTGCACAGTCACTGGTACCGCACATAATCTTCACTCTCAACACAAAGTGGCATGCAGGATAATAAACTAGCTTGTATCAAATTTGATATTTAGCACAGGCCTATGCATGCATACCAGGGTAGGGCCTACTACAACATGCTAGCAAACCATACACACAGCAGTGCACATACAGGAACACTGCACACAAGCCTTCATAAGCACAGCGAGATTACATGCATGTATATGGTAATTGCATGTCAGCATGTTGGCCTATACTAGACATCCACACGTGCCGCTGGGGTCACCAACACATGGGCCATGGCCAGCCTATGGTAGACGTTTTGTACTGGCATTTTGTGTCACGTGTGCGTGCATACCATTAAGATATAAAGTTTGAACTTGAAGTCCAGTATATCACCTCCAACTACAAAGTCACAGCTGCAATCACACATGTAGTCATATCATCTAATAAACCACGCCCTCAATCCGTCAGAAACAAACAAGGCTGGGAACAGTCATACTGATTTGTAATGTGGTAAATCAGAGTTATGACAACACACCTTTGAAATGACCTAACACCACACCCTTGCTGGGGGTTGCTCCTAACACCACACCCTTGCTGGGGGTTGCTCCTAACACCACACCATTGCTGGGGGTTGCTCCTAACTCCACACCATTACTGCACAGTCACATGTATGTCACTAGTGCTAAACTAAACTGCTTCAAACCATGTGTGCACAACATACAAAGTGGACCTAGGATACCCCTGCCCCGCCCCCTTCCTACATATCACTTACCATTCATAACCAGTATTGATCAACCTGTAAGTAAAGAAGATATGCATCAACACAACGAATAATTACCATGGCAATATATGCACTTGCTACATGTACATGTATGTAGTTGTCCAATGCACACAGAACATGTAATGTTATGCAGTTGCCATGGATACTAAGACATAACTGACCACACCCAATGAGCCCTCTTAGCAACAGAGTACATTAACCCCATAACATCTCACCAACTGACCACACCCATGAGCCCTCTTAGCGGCAGAGTACATTAACCCCACAACTTCTCATTTATTGGCCATACCTCTTAGGGACTCTTATTATCTGCATGCCCTAGCACACCACACCCCACCCTCTTCACCTTCATATTTTTAATCCTGTCACCACACTACCCCCCAGCACCTCAATATGCTGGCTACATGAAGGTTGCCGTTATCCTTACCAATGGATACCCACACTGCTGGCCCACATACCATAGCATGATAAGGTACAAGTATACATATGTGTGCGTAAGAGGACTTGTGTGTGCATGTGTGTGTGCTGCACACAGGCATATTTGGGCACATGGACTGTGGAGAGACATGAACAGTTCTCCATCTCTTCACTGAAGAGGCACATGTGTATGCAGTACAATGCCATTAGATGTCATATGATACATGTATAAGCCCATCAAGGCCAGCTTGTACCAAGACCAACCTTCACTTTGCACCATAACTTTGGCCTACATGTACTAGACTATGGTACAGTAACTGGAAGTACTCCACAGTAGTCAGTGAACATCTACCCCAGGTATGGCACTATTCAGGTCATGCTGTGCATGTGGGTGTGCATGCAATGAAAGACTGCACCTCCATGATGGACACTCTAAATAAAGAGCATTCACCACTGGGTTCTGCAGACCCTATGGGTGCTCTGAACGGTCTGCTGTGCTATCAAATAATTCAGTATGGTGTGCAACATTCTTATAAAATAGAAATAGGTCTGCATGATGCTACCTACCCAGGGTGCAGTTAGCCATATTAATATTTCTAGTCAACCACTGGCAAATGTGGGCGTGGTCTGTGTACATGCATATGACTGCTCTAGCAACCACACCACACATACATGTACAGTGCCGTCCACCCACACGTTCACACTAGCGCGCGATCGACACGTGCGTGACTCGATCGAGTGCAATAATGACTCGCGCGCCTTAACTCAAAGCAAAACAGCTGGAACAAAAACATATAATTTTAATACGTAATCATCTGTAGCTATGCCGTAAATCAATATTTGAGTGACGCTCGTATCGAGGGCTATTTGCACTTGCGCGCGACACACATAACACTCGCGTGTGAGTGTGAACATGTGGGTGGACGGCACTGTACCACTAGCAGTGTAGAGGATAACATTCCAAAATTGTCCTGACACAATGTCAGGCCATTGCAATATTTGATCTGACATGTAGTAAAATTGGTCGGACATTGTTTTATGTATCTTTGTCATTTTCAACGATCCACTTCTTCACCGTTGCGATGGTTACCATACGCTTCTTAGCGCTCTCGTTCTCCGAGGGTGATTCGGAATCCACTGCTCGCTTTTTAGACATCTCACCCGTACACTGTAACTGCTGGATCCTTTGCGATCAGCTGCCGCTTAATTCAAACGTCGCGCGCTTATGCAATTAGCACAGTTATGCAAGCAATTAGCGCGCAAGCGCACAATTGATAGTGCTAGCGAGCTCAGCAAATTGTAATTACATGTAGCTTAGCTCGCTAGCGCTTTAATTATATAGTGCGCGGACATCATTACCGCACATGTGTAAAATTGGCCGGTCAAATAGAAAAATTGATCGGAAAATGTCCGATGTCCGACTGTTATCCGACACACTGCACTAGGCAGCCAACTTACACAAGGCCCTCCAGTGGGCAGTGATTGATGATTTGTACCAATGAATCTATACTTCCATCTCCAAGATTGGATCTACACAGGCTGGATGGATGGACACAAGAGGTGACATACACACCACACATCCCAACACCTCTCTGATGTATGCATTACCCTATCACTGATGGGAGGTGTGGTCTGCAAGTTACCCCAAATAATGCCCCACAGCACAGTTCAATACGGAGGACACATACCACATGCCTACAAACATATCACCATAACAACCATCCCTCCTCCCCCTCCCCTCCTCAGGACCTCAAGGCATAGGAAGGTAGCCACATGTAGTACCAGTGGCATATCCAAAATTTAGGAGGAGGGGTTTCCAGCGATGGGTTAATACACTGCTACAGAGGGGGTGGGGCCCACTTGATGCTGGGTATAAACTCTATGGGATATAACTGGTGGGCATGGCACTGCATATATCCTTATACACTGTTAAGCCAGAGGGGTGTTAGGTTTGATGGGTGTTACAGCCCAGGGAGTGTTATGGCAGCACAGAAGCGTATTCTGCTGACATTTATGGGAGTTGGCACATGTTAGGAGCAACCCCCAGCAAGGGTGTGGTGTTAGGAGCAGTGCCCTTTATATGAACATATGAGTGCCCTTTATATGAACATCACTAACATAAACCAAGCAATGCAACTGTTTGAGGTTGCCATAATCCTGTAGTGCTGATGTGTCTGCAACCACAGGAGTGTCAGTACTGGTGTTAGCCTCCGGGCTCATTAAGCAGTATAAAGCCTTGATTGGCGCTCTGGCTATTATTATTATTATTATTATTATTATTATTATTATTATTATTATTATTTCCTCTTGTTAAAAAATAACATTCATTAATTAAAAAAATTCTATCACTCTATATAATAACTAAATAACTTAGTATGTGGGTAGCCACATGTACAGCCAACTACATACACAATGGAACTTACTCCAGCTTCTTTAGGTTAGTCCAGTGACCAGCAGCTGTAGACAAAGCCTTGATACCTTCATCCCCAATGTTATTAACTGATAGGCTGAAGGAAAAGCACACAAAGGTACATAAAACAGTACAGTGTGATGGCCACACCCCCACCTCAATAATAGCCTAATGTGCCTAACACCCAGGGGTGAACTATAATGGTTGCCCAATGGCCCTACACAACTAGAAATTCTCATCTGGCCAGTGATATTATTAGCTGCTGGAAGGGGCAATGCTGTTTACAGCCCTTCCCCCTCCCCCCTCACACAGGTATTCATTCAAGCAGAAGTTCCCTACAAGGAATTGCTTACACAGACTGTGGTTAAACCTACAAATTTCCACATCTTTAATGGTATTCATCATCAACACATTACACTGTTCCCAGCCTTGTTTGTTTCTGATGGATTGAGGGCGTGGTTTGTAAGATGATATGACTACATGTGTGATGGCAGCTGTGACTTTGTAGTTGGAGGTGATACTGGACTTCAAGTGAAGAGTTATATCTTAATGGTATGCACACACACACGTGACACAACATGCCAGTACAAAACGTCAACCATAGGCTGGCCATGGCCCATGTGTTGGTGACCCCAGTGGCATGTGTGGATGTCTAGTATAGGCCTACATGCTGACATGCAATTACCATATACATGCATGTAATCTCGCTGTGCTTATGAAGGCTTGTGTGCAGTGTTCCGGTATGTGCACTGCTGTGTGTATGGTTTGCTAGCATGTTGTAGTAGGCCCTACCCCGGTATGCATGCATAGGCCTGTGCTAAATTTCAAACTTGATACAAGGTTATGTGCAGTACCAGTGACTCTGTGCCACATGCACATTTGCATAGCAGATGCACTTACAGATTTTTTACATGCACTTACACACATAACCACACACATGCACTTACTCACATACACCTACCCACACATACAGTACACATAACCACACACATGCACTTACTCACATACACCTACCCACACATACAGTACACATAACCATACACATGTGCGTACACACATACACCTACCCACACATACAGTACACAAAACCACACACATGCACTTACACACATACACCTACCCACACATACAGTACACATAACCATACACATGCACATACACACATACACCTACCCACACATACAGTACACATAACCATACACATGCACTTACACACACGTACACCTACCCACACATACAGTACACATAACCATACACATGCACTTACACACATACACCTACCCACACATACATGTACAGTACACAAAACCATACGCATGCATGTACACACAAGTACACATGTATGTACACAGAAATACACATAACCACACACACATATAAACACACACACATACACATGGACACATACATGTACACACATGCACATATACATGCACACACATGGACACACAATGCACACACATGCACATATACATGCACACACATGGACACACAATGCACACACATTCAAATACACATGCACACAGGCACACTAAGGCATGAAACCAGTTGTCTGGAGCTCCGGTCAATCGGTTAACTGGCGGTTAAACAATTGCGAGAATCAAATAATCGCCCCAACTGGTTCTATTAAAGAACTACTTCAAGTGTTAGAAACTTTGAACATCCTCAACTGACCAGTTTGTATGTTATAGTTGCAAGTGGTGTCATGCACGTTTACATTACCACCAACCTGTTTAGTGAACATGACTGCATGTACCACTACAAGTATGGATATCATATGACCAGACTCCTCCCCCTCTTCATCACACATGCCTACCTTACATACATGTACATGTAATCACTACTGAATGATTTTATTCAATAAATTTAAGCACACCTTCCAAGGTTACAACAAACATCCCTCCTCCCCCTCCCCTCCTCTGGACCCCTTGGGTAGCCACATGTACAGCCAACTACACACACAATGGAACTTACTCCAGGTACTGTAGGTTAGTCCAATGACAAGCAGCTGTAGACAAAGCCTTGATACCTTCATCCCCAATGTTATTAACTGATAGGCTGAAGCAAAGGTACATAAAACAGTGCAGAGTGATGGCCACACCTTCACATCAATAGCCTAATGTGCGTAACACCCAGGGGTCAACTATAGTGGTTGCCCATTGACCCTAATACACAACTAGAAATTCTCATGTTATTATTAGCAGCTGGAAGGGGCAAGTTCTATTATGCTGTTTACAGCCCTTCCCCCTCCCCCCTCACACATGTAATCATTCAACCAACAGATCCTACAAGGAAGTGCTTACACAGACTGTGGTTAAACCTACCACAACCATCCCTAATGGTATTCATCCTAAACACTGTATGTATAAAATGTGTATGGTATACTGATTAAATGCATAACAATATGTGAATGGCCAGCCAATACCCAGGGCCAGGGAGTTATGCAAATTACTTGCTCTGTGGCCTGTGGGGATGGTAGGTTCCATCAACCTCTGGCCCAACAGGGCAAGTAGCCCAAAGTGCTTAGTGTTGACCCCTGCGAACACCAGAGGGATCATGAGGCTGTGGACCCCTCCAGTGGCCACTCCTCCTACCTAATCCCGGGGACCTTCTCCTTTAGATGGGCACCACCAGCTTCATCCCTGACAACCACCCCAATGGAGAGGTAAGCTAGTTACCACCTTTATTGTGTTGTACACACAGTGGGTAATGACTGTGATAGTGCAATGTGGGAGTACCAGAAGATGCATACAGCTCCTTCAGTGCATGCAGAGTTGTTGGGATGTGTACAATGTGGAGGCACAACTGCTCAGACATGTGGGAGTACCAGAAGGTGCATACAGCTCCTTCAGTACATGCAGAGTTGTTGGGATGTGTACAATGTAGAGGAACAAATACATTCTTCTGTCGTTTGAGGAACGAATTAGACAGAAAATATGCTCCCAGCAGAATATGGAGGCATAGCCCACATGCATGTGTTGCACAAGCAGCATACATGTAAGCATGTAGATGGATAAAGATGGTAAGGGGGGTATGTGAACGTGCAGCTGTAGATATCAGGTGATGAAGAGCACATGTTCCGTACAATGTGTCTTCAGCTGGTGTGGGTGCCCATATGGGCTTGGATATATGGTTGAGGAATGTGTGTTAGAATCACTCAAGGCATATTGTGCACAGCCACTGCATGGCAGAGCTAACCCCACCTTCTTACCCCCTTTATGAGAAATCAGGTGTACGTATACACAACAGTGTGCAATTGAAGAAATTAACGGCACACTCTTCCACGCAGGCATATGAGCAGCTCTGAACTCGGTTTTTCCCTTTTATAAAGGTGTGGGCCCACTTCCTCTAAATATAGGCAAAATTAATAGTTGGCCCCTGCTGATGTGCTGGCAGTATGTGTTGTATAGTGCAGGTGGTGTGCACAACGGACGCTGCACCAATATATTCAAAGAATGAGAATATGCATGGCAGAGCATATGGCATGGGAGCTGCCCAGACAGACAGTACAGGTACGAAATTTAGCAGCTGTTTGTTTTAGAGTAATGATATATTATAACATGTACATGTAACCATAGTGACATGACAACATCTAAGCGCTGTGCAGACCACAACAGCATCCAGGGGTAGAAATACTTTTTAAAAGTCACCTGCACATGTCACCTGCACCTAGTTGGCCCCACCTGCACCTAGCTGGCCCCACCTGCACCCTAACTGTACATACACTCTAGACACCACACAATCACTGCACTAAATACAGTGGATAACGTGATAAGTGTTGTTAAATTCTTTTTCCATCACCTTTGTGTTAACTTGAAATTTTCTAATCAACAAAAAGAGATTATGAAAATCTAATTGCACTGTGATCATTTAAAACTATTTTTCAATATCACTTGAAAATTAAAATAGTTAACTAACTAAAATTGCTAACTGGTATATAGGATTTGAAGGCAATGGTGGTGTAAAAAGGAAGGGAACAAGGGATCAACGATGATACGAAATTTTTTTAACAGTCCTATATTTAGCATATTTGTAGTACGTACATCTTACTTTTTTGTATAAGTGACTACTTATAGCATAGATATTAAAGTAAGGGGATTGGAAACGGATCAATGAATCTAATTAGTCACGTACAGTCCGTGCTACGCCTACAATTAGAAATTCATATCGTACGCAGCAGCTGTTTTATGCCAAGGCTATATAGTTGGGCGTAGCCCGACCTTCGCGTATTGGCGGAAGGTCGGGTACCAAACCCGCACAGTTTTTGTACAAGCTGCAACGGGGATTGCAGTCCAATCAGAATGCAGGAGCCCAATAAATACATTCTGCGGCAGCTGGTAGTAAAGCCAATCTGATTTTGTCATCCTTTACACAATTATTTATTGATTACGGATTGTATAACACGCCACAATTCATTGACGTATTGCATAATATGCCTGTACAAAAACTGTGCGGGTTTGGTACCCGACCTTCCGCCAATACGCGAAGGTCGGGCTACACCCAACTAAAGGCTATAGGGACCGAGACGTCAGGATCACAGGTTCACATCTTTGCGAGTGGTATAGTATTAACCGCATAGGGACAAGCAAAGCCTTTGTTTTCCAGTTATACTTTCATCTACACACTCGTAATGTCTTATACCCATTGCTTAAAAATAATAAAAAATCGATAAATGCTTCTCTCGTTAGCTTCGTTACCTCTCCTAAGGCGATACGGTGAATGGAAAAATGACAGCCAATAGGCACGTAGCACACTGTGCACATCTAACATATGCAACGTTTAGCGCGCCAGCACCTGTAGAATCGTAGAAAAAGGTACAGTGCCGAAGTAACTCCATTTACGCTTCTTACATAGGGTCAATTAAGTAGTGCTCGCCACCCGCGAGTAGCGATATCGGTATTCTTACATATTAAAAAAAAAGGACGGGTAGTGCTTCAAACATACTTGGTTTCAAGAGATCCTCAGTCCTTATTCTACACTATTATCGCTTTGTTTCTCCAAAAAAGTGTTCCAAACAAAATAAAACAGTGGTTTTATCCAATTAAGCGTATTTCAGGTATAGTCACCACCCCTGTTGGGCTTTCGCCACGTCGATTTTAGAGTGTTCGCCACCCCCTGTATTTCGTTGTTGCGAAGTGTAACAAAAGTGGTTTTTACATAGGACGTTGCTAAAACAAGTAAGCTTGTTCACTGTAGCCGTTTAAACGCCCTGGGAGTCTTTCTTTGCGATGCTGTATTTTTTTTGGATAGAACGGCTTCCATTTGTACATCCGTGGCTTGCAGTTAGTTAAAACATACAGATCCAAGGGCTCGAGTTGGCTCAAGCAACTGAACTGAATTTAATTAGAAGGCCAGAAACAAAACGAAACCATTTGAAGCATGAAGTGTCAGGAAAAATATATATTTATGCACATCCCATTCTGTGTATATGGGAAAGAAGGCCACGCCCCCATGGCGAACACTCCTTCCCAACATGAACAGCTTACAGTACTTATATATAATTGGTAGCAAACATTTATAGGCCTAATGGTAGCTATTTTGGCTATTCTCACTTCATCATTTCAGAAAGTTTGAGTAGTCGCCAAGGGTGGCGACTACTGCTTAATAGCGTAATTTACGATTGGAGTCTCCACCACCCACCCTAATTCCCAA
Source organism: Spongilla lacustris (assembly GCA_949361645.1). Classification (NCBI taxonomy): domain Eukaryota; kingdom Metazoa; phylum Porifera; class Demospongiae; order Spongillida; family Spongillidae; genus Spongilla; species Spongilla lacustris. The sequence goes on from OX442415.1 coordinate 17,388,725, forward strand.
GCTAGTACAGGTCGGACAACTCGAGAAGTTCCCCAAATGCGTGCAACTCAAGTATCTCCCGAACCATTCACAGCCAAACAGTTCCGTAAACACTTCCTGGTAAAGGGGAAGGAACTACTATAACAACTCAAAAATATTCAGTTGAAGCCTCGTACTAAAGAGGCTACGATGATTTGAAGTTTATGAATAATTCTAATTAATTATTCAAACCTTTACGTAGTAACCAATCGCTCACCTATACTGGTAATAAAGCGCTATGCTATGAAGTACAACAAGTATGCGTCATACCAATATTATTTAAATGGTTTGGCTGTGAACCTGTGCAGAGTTATAAACGGTTATAGCATAGGTTATTCACTATAATTAGGCACAGGCTATAACTAGCTTGGCCGCATAACCACAACCACAACAATTAAAATTCATTGACATGTGTATTTAATTGACACAGTGGAGTTACTTCTTTGTCGCGATTTCACGAGTGTATACGTGGCATGTAAGTAATTGATCAGCATCAAATAACACAACCGATCGCAAGCAGCGGAGACATTGCAAGTTGTGATCAATTCAGTAAGCCAATGATGTGCAATCATATTAACTGCATGCAAAATAGCACAGGTTCGTGGAATGACGGCCGTGCAGCGTATCAAATACAACACATAGTATGACAGTGGCATTGAATTCAGCCAGGGCAATGTTATCCTTTCATCAAATCTGTACAGGCATGTGTGTTGCATATGTTTGATATCATTCTAGCTAGTAGTCACTATATATGTACCACCGCAAATTAAATAATCATCACGCGCGCTATGCGCTGCAATAACATCTAAGGTTGTTAGCTCATTAACTTTTAATTCTCCATATCTATCGGCTCTTTTATGCAATCCTCATCATTCTTTGTGGCATTATTACAATATCACTATAGTATGCGTAATAAAATTTGTGTGTCTGTGCGTTACCTCCAACACCCTGATCTAACTCGGGTTAGTAGGTGTAATACTTCGGTCTATAACACCACTGCGGATTGAAATTAACAGTTCTAAATCAGTTTTGAGTTTAAAGAAATCATGTATGAACCCTCGCTGAGTGTTTGTTTTACCATATGAAGTCTGATGGCGGTGCTCAAGCAGTGATATGAAAACGTTATTTACGCGCGCTTTTGGCGCGATCGCTGCTTTGTCGTCTATTTATCATAACATGAAGATTAAACGAGCGCTATTTGTTTAAATTTTATAGGTACAACAATTTATAATACCCAACAAGCCTGTTCAATCAAATTGAGCACTGAACATTCGGTGCGGAAAATAATTCATGAACAATTTTGGGGAACTTCTCGGGTTGTCCGACCTGTAAGTTTCATAACAAATAGAACTACATATATTGTACAGAAATCACCACTCTTCTCTAATAACAAGATTTTAAACAGATCATGACTACGTATTTTACGGACAGCGACTTGCACCAGGTAAACACACTTCCAATTGCGCGTTGTTTACTGCACCACTTTTGCCGAAAATTGAGGTAGCTTAGTTTTTGATATTTTTTTGTAAGAACCGAAATAACTAAAAGAACTTCAATTGTGGGCCGTAAACACAGACTCCATGTACTAATATTTCCATATTTTGCTGCGATATTAAAACGTCAGGTAAGCCCTAGTGCCGTGTTTGAAGTTAAGGGTGGCGAACACTCTCCCCTGGCGAAATTACCTTAATTTACCCTACTAGAATGGAGGTTGCGAACAAAAGAACAGTCCTCCGTACACAAAATTAAGGAAAGGCATACAAATATGACCTAGTAGTAACAGAATCGCGCTGGGATGAACTGGTCAAAAATAAAAGGTACAGTCCGTAACCGAGTCTAGAAAATCGCGTTCAGCAAGCAAACAATAAGAGCAAAGAGCTGTGCCAGTTAAAGAATGGCTTACAGACACGTAGGAAGATGTAATATGACGTTTTAGGACGAAAACAAATCACACAGTAGCAGCAGTTCAGTGGCGGATCCAGGGGGGGGGCACCGGGGGCACGTGCCCCCCCCCTTCTGGACGACTCATTAAATATTCATGAGTGTATTTTGCGTACCGCGTGCGATTATAACCGCACGAAACAGTGCCGCGGTTAGCTACACTACAGCGCTGATACATGTACAATCTAGGGGGGGGGGGGGGGGCGCACCGGGAGCACGTGCCCCCCCCCCCCCCCCCCCCCCATTCAATAATCCCACTATATTCACATGACGTGGCACGTTCTTCAACAATCTGAGTGTTTTCTTGTGTTTTCAAGCCCACACTGATAGCGGCGCATATTGTTTTCATATACCTAACCAGGTGTGGTTTGTGGTTGGTTGATTGATGCCTGCCACATGTAGGTCTTGCGTTAACATCGAACAGTTGTTACCTGTAGCATATTATCTCTGCCTGTAGTACCCATAGAACGGAATATATTGTGTCTGATGCATATTTGTGCATATTTATTGCCATATTGTGGGAGAGGAACACAGCAAAAATGAAAAAAGAAAAGAAGACCGCAAATCGAGACTTGATTTTACAAGTGATCTGACACATATATGCATACTGATACAGACTGATTACATGCAGCCTGCATGCACATACAATCGTTGATTTTCATATGATTTTCTTACATTTTTTTGCTGCGGAAACCAACTCGGCCGGCGCGGCGCCTTATATCACAAGGAAAATGACGCAAAATGATATCCCTATTTTGCTATTTATGACTCAAATGAAGCATTATGGCTATGATACACAATGTACGATAGGTCCGGCGCACATGGCAGCATTTGTCGCAACAATTTTAGGCATGAAACTATTTGCGCACGGTGCAAATACTTTTCTAGATCGATCTTGTAGTGCAATTTTTAATTGTACATATAAATAAATGCACTAAAACGAACATAGTTTTAATGCTTTAATACTTAGGTAGTATCAAAAGCTTCCGCGCTTCGCGCGGGAGGGGGCATATCCCCCTCCCGCACCCACCCCCTTCTGGGGATCCTCACCCACTTTTTATATACTTTTATTAACCGTGCCCCCCCCTTAAAAAATTCCTGTATCCGCCCCTGTCAGTTTTCAAGTCTTCGTTGGTTTAAGGGTAATAATAACCGTGTCGAGGAGTGTACATGTCCAATCATGCGCTCACGTGATGCGTTTCCAATCCCCTTACTTTAATATCTATGCTTATAGTATATAGGTGTACATGTACTTTGCAACCCGTACATACATGTACTTGAAGTAAATACGATTGTATGACAAAATCTAGCCGTTGTAATTCCCATGTTTATTGCCTAGCAACACAATGTTTACAGCTATGTTACATTTGCTGCTGTTCTAGTTCCAAACTCGCGCACCAAGCTTTCCCTCTAAGAAGCTCGTTTCTCGTCTGAGTTCTGTTCATAACGCCGCTTATTATAATAGAAACTTGCACTGCAACAGAATTCTTTTCCTGTCGCCACCTCTTAGAAGCTCCAGATTTGCTCTGTACATGGCACGAGCAGACGCCCGCCTTTGTTCCGCATCAGCATCGTACCGAATTCGGGAGAACTCTAACTCGTCGTCTTGATTTTGGAGGTATTCCTCTCGTTCCTTAGCTCTCCACTTTCGTTCCCGTGAAGGTATTTTGACGTGACAACGCTAAAGCTAGTTGAGCAATACCATAAAATTCTAATTTAAATTCTAATTATACGTATGGGTATTGTCATGGGAACGCTTGTGTTTGGTACTCAGACGCTTTATGCCAAACAGTTACATGTATTAGTATATCTGACATCAAGGGGCAGTCGGTAGGTATTGGCGTAATTGGCACTCTCTAAAACTGTTCCTAACGGTACTCAGACGTAATTATTGCTTTATACCAAACATGTATATCTGACATCAAGGGGCAGTCGGTAGGATTTTTCTACGATTTTTGGTGTAACTGGCGCTCTTTAAAACCTTTCCTATCTCGAGTTATACTCACCCATAAAGACGACGACGATGACTATGGACAAATTACGGTCTGGGAACGTTAACTACGACCTTTTTTGTTCTCTTAAAGTAAACGGTCTGGAGACTCGAACAAAACATGAAAATGATCGTCTTTCTATTGTGGATCAATAGCAATAAACAGCTACACTATCCGTTTCTCGGTTCGTGAGTTATACGCGCGAAGTGTTTTAAAATGATATTCATGATATGGCACAAATCCCTGCCGTAACTCTCGATATACACTCATTTTCATTAATGAATATCCAAAAAACACGTTTTGAAGGCTTTCTCCATGCCTAGTGGATGGATTGGGATGAAATTTGCTTCATAACTATGGCTCGTTGGTACAAAGCGTTTGGCCGAGTCAGTTTTTAAATGCGGGAAAAAGGTAAGGCGTTGCGGTGCTTGATGCGTCATTTTAGTTCCTCTAAGGTTAGCATCGCCGTTTTATACTACGCTAATGATACTTTTCAGGAGCTTGTAAAATGATTTCAATATGCCTGGCCAACCGGAAAAGTGCTCTTTTCGGGCAATATCGCGCACTTTGCTGTACAGAACATCAACTTGTGTGTGACAGAGCAAAACACGGAGCCATTTTTGTGATTTTACAATGAATTTCATTTAAAATGTGACGCAATGATAGTATTCATTCATTGTTGATGGCAGAGCTCGAAGGTGTTGTTGGTGAGTTACACGGTTCTTTTCAGAACCAAACCGGCGATGATCAAGATGCAGCAAGTGCGGGTCGTTTGGCAAGGTCCGCTAGCAGAAAGGCGGCATCTGTTTGGAAGGAGCTACGGAAAGGGAAGCCCAGAGGTAACCCGCGCGCTGCATACAAGCAGCGTGTGATCAACAAATCTGCCGACTTGGACACGAAACTGAGACAAAAAAAATCGGATATTGTCGAAGATGCAGTTAAGGAACTTGAAAGTTTGACTGATTATACGCCCGACCTTCTGGATTCAGATGCAAGAGTTTTGGCATTGCGGCTGTATTACATTGAGTTAGCCGATGGCGTGCCACCTAGTGTTGCCCAGGATAAAGTGCAGAGCAAGATGTTTTTGGTTAGTTCACGCACAGTTCAACGATGGGCTCAAGCATGGGAATCGAATCACAGATTTTGATATATTATGCACTGTCACGAGTATTTCGGTCCGCGTCTAATTTTGGTCCGCCCGGACCAAAATAGGCAACCGGAAATGGTCCGGGCGGACTAAAATTGATCGCCTGATTTCGTCCCTCGTGTCACTTTTTGGTCCCATCTCCGATATTGTGACACGACGACGATCTTCTGGAGGAAAAAGAAGACGGATTGGAAAGGGAGATATGTAGTAAGCTATTAACCAAATCTAGCCTATAATGAGAGCGTTGTAGCACAGAGATGATATTGATCGCCAGTAGCGAGCCGCGTTATATTTGGCTATATCTATTGCTAACCTGTTGAGTTGCTATCTAGTAGTTGCTGAATAGAGACCAGCTGCTTACTGTGTTTTCTTTTACAATTAAGAAGCCTAGCTGGCACGTAAGGCGTGTGGTTTCGGATTAGTTGGGCGTAGCCGCGTACTAGTACTAGCGGAAGGTCGGGTACAAAACCCACACCGTTTTTGTACAGACATATTACAGTAAGGTGCTCACAAATAATACCACGTGGTGCAATAAGATAATCGTGCTCTTATCTGTAAATGGTCTTAAACCACAAGGGGGCTTTAATTCGTACTGATAAACAACCGTAGCAAAAGTATGCTGCCTACATCGCTGGTAATTAGTTCTTAGTTCCAGTACTTAATGTTTAGCGGCTTTGGCTCAGGCATGCATGCGCACTGCAAATACAGGATCATCTAACTTGCCATCAGTGATGAAGCTACAATTTGTGCCACTGGCAAGCAAGCATAACAGAGGCTTTTACCAAAACCCGTGGGTAGAATAGCAAATACATCCCTGCCTTTAATTAGAGCCACAGTTCCTTCTACCTGTTCAGGCTTCATTGAAGAGTAGCCTAGTTCCATGGCCGTCTCAATCGCACACTGCACTACGGTTCTCTCCATACAACTCTCTTGAATAAATACTTGTGTATGTTGATTAGGTGATAATTGCCTGCAGTTAAAATGCTGTATTCTTATTCGACTGCAATCCCAGTTGCAACTTGTATAAAAACTGAGCGGGTTTGGTACCCGACCTTCTGGCAGTATGCGAAGGTTGGGCTACACCAAACTCGTTTCGGGTCATGGTTTCATCAACCATATAGGCATAGGGCGCTATTAACGGTTTTTAATTATCAATTATAGCTACGTAACCGCGGAATTTAATTATTGATATTTGCTATTTTTAGATACAGTGTAATTAGCACCAAATAACTTTTGAACCGAACGAGCCTTCTTAGTGCAACTTTTGAAATTCAGTTAGAGAAGTGATTTCTCTACACGCTGGTATGAGCTGATTGTTTGTAGCACACGGGTAAGGTATCCGTAACCTACCGTGAGCAAATGAGTCGGTTACCTACAGAGACGCTGCCATTGCCATAGACGCTATGAACTTGAAATCTAACTACTATCATCGCTGGAATGTTAGGCAAGTATTGAAGGATGAAGGCATGTATTTTATATACGATTTGTGCGTGAAAACAAGCAGAACAGTGCAAGAGTACGTACGAGTGCCGTACATTGAATTGTCCCAACATTATTTATGATGGAACGTACTTTGAACTCCTGCCGTTTTCTTTCTTTTGAAACGCTGAACACTACTAACTCACAACCTGTTGTCTTGATCCTGAGTCATCTTTATAACGTTTCAAGACACCAATATACCACTCGATATGACCGTACCAGCTGTCCTCACATGATGCTCGGATACTCCCAAATATTCTACCGTATGGGCGTTATAGAAATGTATATTTGTGAGCGTAACGTTGCTCAAACTATGTTGATTCTTGTTCGCATGCCTGTCTACTAGCTATGTCTAAGGTTTGGTCTTTATGTGTACGATGGGCGAAAAGTTACACTTGTGTAACTATCAACATGTGTAATTGTGTCGCTTATAAGCGACGTTCGCGGGGAAACCGTTAAATAAATTGTAAGGAAAGCAAAAATATAGAGAGCCACTCTACCCAACTTTATTAAAAATCCACTATGTATGAAATTTATCTTGTGCATAATTTGAAAAGCCACAGTCAGTGACACTTACATGTAATTACTCAAAACACAGATTGTAAAGCTGATTTGTGACCCTACCTCTGGACTTTGGGACATAAAAAGAACAATTCAGAGGGTAAGAGAATGATGCACATGGAAAAGGATTAATAAATAAATCATTAAACTGGTAGGCTCTTTTTGGTTGGAATTGATATTTTCTAAAGGTATCATCCTACATGTGAAGTGTGTCCGTCAAAGGAATTCTGCAAGACTGGTATCGTTACTTATGAACTGCATCCTGTATATACAACATGGTATCATATAGTAATAGGTATGTCCACATGGGGGTGTATTTGTATGTGAGTATCAAATGTTGCATACTTAATGCTGTAACTTAAGTAGTTTAAGCATTCATTCTGATGGATGGTATGCACCATTTTTGTAAGATACATCATTACTTTAAGTGATTATTTTTCTAGGTCGGTTGAAGCTGTTCTTACACCCAGCAACGAGGCCCATCAAGTAGCCACTCCACAAGATATATCATTGAAATATAATTTTATGCAAATGGGATTGCCTTGAGTCATGAATACTGATAATGGTTCCGAATTCAAGAATGTTAAATGGATGAAAGTAAACTACCATCCACAGGTGCACCATTATCAAAGGATTACTTTGTTTATTTGAATCATTGCCTATATAATATTATGCAATAAAACAGTCTTGACAAAATGTTTAATCAAACATTGCAGTGGATGCTTGTTAAAGCACTAAATCACTTACAGGACTGAAAGAACAGTGTGATGAATTTATTGATTTAGAACGTCTACTTACAACACGTCTGAGCCCACTTGCTACACTATCTCACGTTTCGCAACAGCGCTGTTTCGTGTTGCCAACCAGGAAAATGTACCTGAGCACATGATGGTGTTGTGCAGTGAAAGGCAGGAAATGTTGCAAATCGTCAAGAAAGACATTCTTTCTGCACAGGTATAAAATCCTGGTATACTTAACTTGTTTTTATTTGCTCTTTTATTGTCTTTAGAAGAAGCAAAATCAGCAGAATGATGCTAAACATGCCAGGGCCAATCTATTCCTCAATGGTAACAAGGAGCTGAAGAAAGGAAAGGTGGTAAAAGGCAGTCCACTCCACCATCACTATGCTTAGACTCTCCTCAACAGGCTACTCCATCAGCCTGGTTTTTGTAGTGTCATATTTCCACAAATGTTTGTCATACCACTAAGCTACGGGTGGGGTACAATTACTTATTCTGCGTGAAGTAATGTTTGAATTTGTCTTTGTCCGCCTGTAATAATAACAGCAGCGTAGAGTCAAATTAGGCAGTCTGTTTCAGTCCTAGGACCAAATCAGGCTGCTTGCTTTGTCCGCCTATATACGACCAAAATGAGCAGCGTAGGACCAAATGAGGCAGCCTGTTTTGGTCCTAGGACCAAATTAAGCAAAGCCTGTAATAGTCCGCCGGACCAAAACAGGCTGCCTGAAACGGTCCTAGGACCATTTCAGGATAGGACAAAATTAGCCGTGACAGCACACACATGCACAATCACATACATGATGTACATGTACATACATATTAAATTGCATCCATTGGCATTGCTAGTGATACAGGTAGAGGAACTGTCATGTAGTTTCTTATGCGGTGATGTCGATGCTCTTTTTTTTAGTGCTTTTATTTTTTCAAATACAGCAAACCCATCAGCTTCATGTGCATGTGTATGCCTCTATCCACTTCCATGTGTGGTTGGAAAAGGCAGTATGCAATTGAACTGTTAAATGTCAATCAGAAAGTGCATGCTTTGTTGCCTCTTTCAGTGATGTTATAGAATGGCCACAGTATTGTCTACAGTAGTGTTTAACATATGCCCAGCACATCTCTACATGCATACATTCAGGGTGGCACTTGGGACCAAAGAGAAGAATATGGCCTCGCCGTTCTACTTCTTCTTGAATTTCAGGGCGCACACTCTGAAAGTCAGGTTGAGATGCCAACAAAGCCCTTAGTTCATCACGTCTCAATTTATCAACTCCTGGCAGACCTCTTTCTTGGCAGATTCTCAATGCACCCTTTGCAATTTGTGATCCATCAGTTCCTGTGAACCACATTTGTTGTGGAATCCTCACAGATGTCCCAGTACTAGCATCTATGGTATCAAACCAACCAGTCTGGGTCAAAATGGGTTGCTTACCACCATCAGAAAGGTTCATAGCAGCAGTTGATAGTGCCCCTTGTCTTTTGGCCACATGGCATGGTGCATTATCATATGTTAACAATAGTTGGCATCCAGGATATTGGGCTTCAAATTCATCTAAGACCTTATTCACATTTGCTATTACATTAGCATGCTTCCAGGTACCATCAGTCTTTGGTTCAATAACCTCCAGCCCCATCCAGCCATGGCAAGCAACCGAAACTGTGTGTGGGTTTTGTACCCGACCTTCCGCTAGTACTAGTACGCGGCTACGCCCAACTAATCTGAAACCACACGCCTTACGTGCCAGCTAGGCTTCTTAATTGTAAAAGAAAACACAGTAAGCAGCTGGTCTCTATTCAGCAACTACTAGATAGCAACTCAACAGGTTAGCAATAGATATAGCCAAATATAACGCGGCTCGCTACTGGCGATCAATATCATCTCTGTGCTACAACGCTCTCATTATAGGCTAGATTTGGTTAATAGCTTACCACATATCTCCCTTTCCAATCCGTCTTCTTTTTCCTCCAGAAGATCGTCGTCGTGTCACAATATCGGAGATGGGACCAAAAAGTGACACGAGGGACGAAATCAGGCGATCAATTTTAGTCCGCCCGGACCATTTCCGGTTGCCTATTTTGGTCCGGGCGGACCAAAATTAGACGCGGACCGAAATACTCGTGACAGTGCATAATATATCAAAATCTGTGATTCGATTCCCATGCTTGAGCCCATCGTTGAACTGTGCGTGAACTAACCAAAAACATCTTGCTCACTTTATCCTGGGCAACACTAGGTGGCACGCCATCGGCTAACTCAATGTAATACAGCCGCAGTGCGAAAACTCTTGCATCTGAATCCAGAAGGTCGGGCATATAATCAGTCAAACTTTCAAGTTCCTTAACTGCATCTTCGACAATATCCGATTTTTTTTGTCTCAGTTTCGTGTCCAAGTCGGCAGATTTGTTGATCACACGCTGCTTGTATGCAGCGCGCGGGTTACCTCTGGGCTTCCCTTTCCGTAGCTCCTTCCAAACAGATGCCGCCTTTCTGCTAGCGGACCTTGCCAAACGACCCGCACTTGCTGCATCTTGATCATCGCCGGTTTGGTTCTGAAAAGAACCGTGTAACTCACCAACAACACCTTCGAGCTCTGCCATCAACAATGAATGAATACTATCATTGCGTCACATTTTAAATGAAATTCATTGTAAAATCACAAAAATGGCTCCGTGTTTTGCTCTGTCACACACAAGTTGATGTTCTGTACAGCAAAGTGCGCGATATTGCCCGAAAAGAGCACTTTTCCGGTTGGCCAGGCATATTGAAATCATTTTACAAGCTCCTGAAAAGTATCATTAGCGTAGTATAAAACAGCGATGCTAACCTTAGAGGAACTAAAATGACGCATCAAGCACCGCAACGCCTTACCTTTTTCCCGCGTTTAAAAACTGACTCGGCCAAACGCTTTGTACCAACGAGCCATAGTTATGAAGCATATTTCATCCCAATCCATCCACTAGGCATGGAGAAAGCCTTCAAAACGTGTTTTTTGGATATTGATTAATGAAAATGAGTGTATATTAGCAATTTTAGTTAGTTAACTATTTTAATTTTGAAAAATAGTTTTAAAACATCACAGTGCAATTAGATTTTCATAATCTCTTTTTGTTGATTAGAAAATTTCAAGTTAACACAAAGGTGATGGAAAAAAAATTTAACGACACTTATCACGTTATCCACTGTACTTCATCTATTTTCATGATCCACCACAACCAGGTATGAACCATTGACTTCTATTTCAATTATCACAACAAAATTGTGAAAGACCGGCTTCCCATTCAGCTAGACGTGTGAACGCATCAATGATGATTGATCCGGGGTCAGATCATTATCAATGGGGACAAGAACTCGATAGAATCATGGTATAAAGGTGTGCAGGTTAATGTTTGGGTATATATACCATGTACTTTAAAGTTACGTTGCAGTAGTATGGATTGACTCAGGTTTCACATTGCAGAGAATGGCGCTGGCACTCCACGCGCGTTCACAAAAATTAATGATTTGATCGTCCGGAGTCCCCCTACTAAGAATAGTAATTGCGTTTTTAATGAAGTTGTGTCCAAACAGGCTCCAAAAGGAAGCACTAGTGAATACACATAATCAGCTGACGATGCATCTTCAAAGAGCACTATGTCTTTGTTATTGGCCTAAAACGACTGAAGCATTTTCCAAAGAGTACACAGGCACATCCCCGAACGTCATTATAAAGGGGTGGCCGACACCCAACAAATCTTCTATATGTTATCACATATACATGCATCGCGCTCAGGTTAGATATAAATGATCATGAGCAGGTGGGAGTCAATAACCTGACCAAGAAACGTCACTGATGTTTTTGAAAATACACATTTATCCTTGTTTAGAGTGAGACCAGCTGCTTGTATCTTTTTAAGGGTTTGGTTTAATCGGACATCATCACACTCCATCTCTACTGTCCAGTTGAATAGTTTTAACAGGAATGCTTTCCCTCATGTCTCGGCCCCAGGATCCTACGTATTATATCATCATCCCATTATAATGTACAATTATAAAACCAACAGCCATAGCTCACATACACATACATGTACTGTGTACAAGTCCGGACATTGTGCTCCTCACCACAAAATGCAGCAACTTTTGTTGTATATTTATGAAATATCAATTTATGTTATATCGTAAGATTACGGTGCATACAAGAACTATTGATACCTGAGGTCAACACCCATTAGAGTGTACTGGCTACACTTCTGGCTAATAAACATAAGTCAACACATCTGCATGCATGTGTGAATGTGTTGTGTGTGCATGTGTATGTACATGTACCTGAGTAGTACATACACCATGTATGTGTGCACATGTATGTGTACAGGCTAAAGCCTCTCTGTAGAGTGATGATGTGACACAGGACTGATATGTGCACCCCTCAGCCATGCTTCCTCCTCCCCCTTCCCACACACTGCATGTACCACTACAAGTATGGATATCATATGACCAGACTCCTCCCCCTCTTCATCACACATGCCTACCTTACATACATGTACTCACTACAGAAAGATTTTTTTCTACCTTTTTGATAACAACTTAAGCACACCTTCCAAGGTTACAACAACCATCCCTCCTCCCCCTCCCCTCTGGACCCCTTGGGTAGCCACATTACAGCCAACTACATACACAATGGAACTTACTTCAGGAGCTGCAGGTTAGTCATTAATTATTCCTAAGTTAATTTAATCATAAATGGTCGGGCCGATGGGGGGTCTTTAGACCCCTTAGACCCCCCTGGATCCACCACTGTCACTACAGAAAGATTTTGTTGAATTTCACCACTGATAACAATCCCGTAGACATCCCTCCTCCCCCTCCCCTCCTCTGGACCCCTTGGGTAGCCACATGAACAGCCAACTACATACACAATGGAACTTACTTCAGCTCCTGTAGGTTAGTCCAATGACAAGCAGCAGTAGACAAAGCCTTGATACCTTCTTCCCCAATGTTATTACCTGATAGGCTGAAGGAAAAGCACACAAAGGTCCATAAAACAGTACAGAGTAATGGCCACACCCCCACATCAATAGCCTAATGTGCTTAACACCCAGAGGTCACTACTTCCCATCTGGCCAGTGATATAAGTTATATTATGCTGTCCCCCTCCCCCTCACACATGTACATGTATTCATTCAACCAACAGTTCCCTACAAGGAATTGCTTACACAGACTGTGGTTAAACCTACCACAACCATTCCTAATGGTATTCATCATAAACACTGTGTGTATGGAAATTATACGTTACATGTATGTGAATGGCCAGCCAATACCCAGGGCCAGGGGGTTATGCAAATCACTTGCTCTGTGGGGCCGGTAGGTTCCATCAACCTTTGGCCCCACAGGGTAAGTAGTCCAAAGTGCTTAATGTTGACCCGTGCTAACACCAGAGGTGCTGTGCCTCCTCCCCATGTATGTACTATAATGCAGTGTGACGCAATGATGCATACAGCTCCTTCAGTACATGCAGAGTTGTTGTGCTCAAAATAACGGTGGTGGGTGGACATCAGTCAGCCTCCCATCAAATCACACATATGACCACACAACAGATAAGAAATTTAGCAGCTGCCTGTTTTAGAGTAATGGTATACATGGGACATGTAATGTAACCATAGTGATGTGACAACATCTAAGGTCTGTGGTAATCATGCAGACCACAACAGCATCCATGGGTCCAAATACTTTTTAAAAGTCACCTGCACATAGCTGCCCCCACCTGCACCTAGCTGGCCCCACCTGCACCTAGCTGGCCCCACCTGCACCTAGCTGGCCCCACCTGCACCTAGCTGGCCCCACCTGCACCTAGCTGGCCCCACCTGCACCTAGCTGGCCCCACCTGCACCTAGCTGCCCCGCCTGCACCTAGCTGGCCCCACCTGCACCATAACTGAACATACACTCTAGGCACCACACAATCACTGCACTAAATGCTTCATCTGTTTTCATGATCCACCACAACCAGGTATGAACCTTTGACTTCTATTTCAATTATCACAACAAAATTAATGATTTCATCGTCAGGAGTCCCCCTACAAAGAATAGTAATTGTGTTTTTAATGAAGTTGTGTCCAAACGGGCTCCAAAAGGAAGCACTAGTGACTACCCATAATCAGCTGACGATGCAACCTCAAAGAGCAGTATGCCTTTGTTGTTGGCCTAAAACGACTGAAGCGTTTTCCAAAGAGTACACAGGCACATCCCCGAACGTAACTATAAAGGGATGCCCGACACCCACCAAATCGTCAATATGTTATCACATATACATGCATCGCGCTCAGGTTTGATATAAATGATCATGAGCAGGTGGGAGTCAATAATTTGACAAAGAAACTTCATTGAAGTTTTAGAAAATACACATTTATCCTTGTTTAGAGTGAGACCAGCTGCTTGTATCTTTTTAAGGGTTTGGTTTAATCGGACATCATCACACTCCATCTCTACTGTCCAATTGAATGGTTTTAACAGGAACGCTTTCCCTCATGTCTCGGCCCCAGGATCCTACGTATTATATCATCACCCCATTATAATGTACAATTATAAGATCAACAGCCATAGCTCACATACATATACATGTACTGTGTACAAGTCCGGACATTGTGCTCCTCACCACAAAATGCAGCAACTTTTGTTGTATATTTATGAAATATCAATTTATGTTAAATGGTAAGATTACGGTGCATACAAGAACTATTGCTACCTGAGGTCAACACCCATTAGAGTGTACTGGCTACACTTCTGGCTAATAAACATAAGTCAACACATCTGCATGCATGTGTGAATGTGTTGTGTGTGCATGTGTATGTACATGTACCTGAGTAGTACATACACCATGTATGTGTGCACATGTATGTGTACAGGCTAAAGCCTCTCTGTAGAGTGAGGGTGTGACACAGGACTGATGTGTGCACCCTTCAGCCATGCTTCCTCCTCCCCCTTCCCACACACTGCATGTACCACTACAAGTATGGATATCATGACCAGACTCCTCCCCCTCTTCATCACACATGCCCACCTTACATACATATGTACTCAGTACTCACTACAGTAAAATTTAGTTCAATTTTGTTGACAACAACTTAAGCACACCTTCCAAGGTTACAAAAAACATCCCCCTTCCCTCCTCTGGACCCCTTGGGTAGCCACATGTACAGCCAACTACATACACAATGGAACTTACCTCAGGTACTGTAGATTAGTCCAATGACAAGCAGCAGTAGACAAAGCCTTGATACCTGCACCCCCCCCAATGTAATTACCTTCTAGGCTGAAGGAAAAGCACGCAAAAGTCCATAAAACATTACAGAGTGATGGCCACACCCCCACCTCAATAGCCCAATGTGCCTAACACCCAGGGGTACACAGGCACATCCCCGAACGTCATTATAAAGGGGTGCCCAACACCAACCAAATCTTCTATATGTTATCACATATACATGCATTGCGCTCAGGTTAGATATAAATGATCATGAGCAGGTGGGAGTCAATAACCTGACCAAGAAACTTCACTGATGTTTTTAAAAATACACATTTATCCTTGTTTAGAGTGAGACCAGCTGCTTGTATCTTTTGAAGGGTTTGGTGTAATCAGACATCATCACACTCGATCTCTACTGTCCAGTTGAATGGTTTTAACAGGAACACTTTCGCTCATGTCTCTGCCCCAGGATCCTACGTTTTATATCATCATCCCATTATAATGTACAATTATAAGACCAACAGCCATAGCTCACATACACATACATGTACTGTGTACAAGTCCAGACATTATGGTCCTCACCACAAAACGCAGCAACTTTTGTTGTATAGTTTATTAAATATCAATTTATGTTACATCGTAAGATTACGGCGCATACATCAACTATTAGAGTGTACTGGCTACACTTCTGGCTAATAAACATAAGTCAACACATCTGCATGCATGTGTGAATGTGTTGTGTGTGCATGTATATGTACATGTACCTGAGTAGTACATACACCATGTATGTTTGCACATGTATGTGTACAGGCTAAAGCCTCTCTGTAGAGTGATGATGTGACACAGGACTGATATGTGTGCACCCCTCAGCCATGCATCCTCCTCCCCCTTCCCACACACTGCATGTACCACTACAAGTATGGATATCATGACCAGACTCCTCCCCCTCTTCATCACACATGCCCACCTTACATACATGTACTCACTACTGAAATTTTTTGTTCAATTTCACCACTGATAACACATTCCAAAGTTACAACAACCATTCCTCCTCCCCCTCCCCTCCTCTGGACCCCTTGGGTAGCCACATGTACAGCCATCTACATACACAATGGAACTTACTTCAGCTGCTGTAGGTTAGTCCAATGACAAGCAGCAGTAGACAAAGCCTTGATACCTTCATCCCCAATGTTATTATTGTAAAGGCTGAAGGAAAAGCACACAAAGGTACATAAAACAGTGCTGAGTGATGGCCACACCCCCACATCAATAGCCTAATGTGCCTAACACCCAGGGGTCAACTTTAATGGCCCTACACAACTAGAAATCTTTATCTGGCCAGTGATACAGTATGCATCAATATAAAGTTAATGCCACACAGTGCTCTACCTACGTAGAAAATTTATTTGCGCTAGGGGGTAATTTTTTACCTAATAAGGGTACTACCCTTATGCAGGGTAACTTGAACATTATGTTCCTGTATGTAAACATGTGTTTTGATGATGTGAGTATGCATTCCATAGTGTACGAGTCCCGCGTTTCTTCACACCGTTAACCAATCATATCTAAGTGCGCCTAACATTCACCGAATGCGTATGTGCTTATAGCGATCGCTCGTATATAATGCAGCCGAGCAGTGCATATAGCGTACGCAAGACTTAAGCTATGTCTTTAAGAACGGCGCTCAAGGAGACAGGTTTGATACAAGAGATGTTAGATTTAGTTTAATGACCCGCGTGATGACACTAGAGCTCTACTATCTGATACGGTGGCGAGACGAGGATGCAGCGTTTGTGGTGCCTGGCAGAGCCGTATCAGTCTGTCAACAGTGGGGGCTGGGTGTATTGCACTGTGAAATGGGCGAAGATGCTGTACTATGGAGAGATTGTGGGTTCAGGTAAACTAACTTATTTACCACAAACCACTCGATCCAGATTCAATGAATACCATTAGGGGCAAAGAGTGTCTAGAAAAATCAGTGGAGACAGCTGTTGAAATTGCCACAATAGAACAACGTAAGCGTTTTCTGAATTGATAGCGCTACTGGGTATAATGCAACCATCCTGCAGCAACAACAATGGAAACAGCTGGGACTGTGGAAACAGCCCCGATTCCAAAGCGTTAGTGGTTATTCACAATTTTAGTATAAGTGATGGGCATATGGCAATTTTCCACATTTCCAGGCAAAAAGCTTGCTACTAAGTCACGGGTCATTCCATGGGAATTTTTACCACCTTGAAAACACCACTCTCTCATATTTTCATATAATGTTCTCCCCTAAGGTATGAGTGAAACTGCTATACATTTGCATACCCTATGATGCCTCGTTTAAATAATATGACCTCCTGAATAATTAATTTTTATCATTTCAAATGAGTATAGTTTGAACCTTGACTTGTATAGGTTTCGGCTGTTTGCACATAATAAAGGCTATTATGTTGTTGCACTCATAAAGGGTAAAACTTATCCAATTAGCATAATGTGGTAATGAATTTTTAATGAGATTTTAAGGCTGCAAAAAATAACAACCTCCATTTCACACCAATTTTTGTTTAACTGGTAGCTGCAACTATCTATAAGGCTCTATGCTTGACAGCTTGATGGAGAAACGACCCACTAGACTGCAATACCCAGTTGAAAAACCAGTATCCATTTCTACTTCTCCTTGTCTTGGGCTGTTTGTTTACACAGTAACCACCAGGTGTTAATTGGATATCATAACAGAGATAAACCATAAGAAAAGCAAAGTTACACACATAGGTATACTTCCAGAGCAGCGGTGGCATCTTCAACTTCTTTTCTTGCTTAAAGTGTATGTCCTACCAGTGACTGTTGCTATTGATGGCTGGACACGAGTTAAGGTGTCAGAAGGATCAATGTCCAAAACATCCTTTCTGCTAGGGTAGAAAAATGATGCTTATGATGGCTCCTGTTGGCTTGGCTGTGTGCTCAATGTCAATGACCAAGAACGTGCCATCACAGTCACCTTCCTCCACCCTAGCATCCCATCTGCATCATTTTTCTACCTTAGCAGAAAGGATGTTTTGGACTGTGATCCTTCTGACATCTTAACTTGTGTCCAGCCATCAATAGCAACAGCCCCTGGTAGAAAATACACTTTAAGCAAGAAAGAAGTATGCCACCACTGCTCTGGAAGTATACCTATGTGTGTAACTTTACTTTTCTTATGTTTTATGTGTTTAGATGGTCTGTGGTGTCTCTGTTATGATATCCAATTAACACCTGGTGGTTACTGTGTAAACAAACAGCCCAAGACAAGGAGAAGTAGAAATGGATACTGGTTTTTCAACTGGGTATTGCAGTCTAGTGGGTCGTTTCTCCATCAAGCTGTCAAGCATAGAGCCTTATAGATAGTTGCAGCTACCAGTTAAACAAAAATTGGTGTGAAATGGAGGTTGCTATTTTTTGCAGCCTTAAAATCTCATTAAAAATTCATTACCCCATTAACCCCTGTATGCTAATTAGATAAATTTTACTCTTTATGAGTGCAACTACATAATAGCCTTTGTTATGTGCAAACAGCCAAAACCTATACAAGTCAAAGTTCAAACTATACTCATTTGAAATGATAAAAATTAATTATTCAGGACGTCATATTATTAAAACGAGACATCATAGGGTATGCAAATGTATAGCAGTTTCACTCATACCTTAGGGGAGAACATTATATGAAAATATGAGAGAGTGGTGTATTCAGGGTGGTAAAAATTCCCATGGAATGACCCTCACAGCACCAGTCACAGCACCAGTCACAGCACCAGCCATAGCAACAGTCACAGCACCAGCCATAGCAACAGTCACAGCACCAGCCATAGCAACAGCCATAGCAACAGTCACAACACCAGCCACAGCAACATTGCAGCACCAGCCATAGCAACAGTCACAGCACCAGCCATAGCACCAGTCACAGCAACAGCCATAGCTAGTCACAGCACCAGCCATAGCAACAGCCATAACAACAGTCACAGCACCAGCCACAGCAACAGTTGCAGCACCAGCCATAGCAACAGTCACAGCACCAGTCACAGCACCAGCCATAGCACCAGTCACAGCACCACTCACAGCAACAGCCATAGCAACAGTCACAGCACCAGCCATAGCAACAGCCATAGCAACAGTCACAGCACCAGCCACAGCAACAGTTGCAGCACCAGCCATAGCAACAGTCACAGCACCAGTCACAGCAACAGCCATAGCAATATTCATAGCACCAGCCACTGACCCACAGCCAGAACTAACCACTGACCCACAGCCAGAACTAACCACTGACCCACAGCCAGAACTAACCACTGACCCAATCCAACTAGGGACATTTTCACCCTATAGACGATATTCATATTCATATTCTAAAACACCTTCACCATTACCATCACCATGCCATCTACCTCAGAGCAGCAGATGCTTTGGGGTTAATGACCTCTGCAGCACAGAGGTCCTATGGGTGTGGTCAGTGAGTGAGATACTTTGGGGTTAATGACCTCTGCGGCACAGAGGTCCTATGGGTGTGGTCAGTGAGTGAGATGCTTTGGGGTTAATCACCTCTGCGTCACAGAGGTCCTATGGGTGTGGTCAGTGAGTTAGATGCTTTGGGGTTAATGAACTCTGCGGTACATAGGTCCCATGGGTGTGGTCAGTGAGTGAGATGCTTTGGGGTTAATGACCTCTGCGGCATAGAGGTCCCATGGGTGTGGTCAGTGAATGAGATGCTTTGGGGTTAATGACCTCTGCGGCACAGAGGTCCCATGGGTGTGGTCAGTGAGTGAGATGCTTTGGGGTTAATGACCTCTGCGGCACATAGGTACCATGGGTGTGGTCAGTGAGTGAGATGCTTTGGGGTTAATGACCTCTGCGGCACAGAGGTCCCATGGGTGTGGTCAGTGAGTGAGATGCTTTGGGGTTAATGACCTCTGCGGCACAGAGGTCCCATGGGTGTGGTCAGTGAGTGAGATGCTTTGGGGTTAATGAACTCTGCGGCACATAGGTCCCATGGGTGTGGTCAGTGAGTGAGATGCTTTGGGGTTAATGAACTCCACGGCACATAGGTACCATGGGTGTGGTCAGTGAGTGAGATGCTTTAACTCGCAGCACATAGGTTTCATGGGTGTGGTCAGTGAGTGAGATGCTTTGGGGTTAATGAACTCGCGGCACATACGTTTCATGGGTGTGGTCAGTGAGTGAGATGCTTTGTGGTTAAACCCATTCTGCCTCCAGAGATAGGCCACACCCAGGATCCTTCTGGCGGCTCATGTCCATTAACCCCATTCTATCCAAACCCCAGGACCCTTTTGGCGGCTAAGTCACTTAAATTCTGCCCACACCCAGGACCCTTCTGGCTCGTTAGCCCCTTAACCCCCCCCCATTCTGCCTCCAAAGATTGGCCACACCCAAGTCTATTAACCCCATTCTGCCTTTTGTGATAGGCCACACCCAGGGCCCTTCAAGTGTTTTAACCCTGTTCCGCCTCCATGTAGGGGCCACAACCAGGACCCTTTATAGTAAATATACAATTATGGCATGTATCCAGTTAATCAAAGGGCACGCAAAGTATGATTATAGATAATAATCTGAATCTGATTATAACAGTTAGAAATGTTTTCAACAAGTTTTCATCATACGTGCGATCGATTGAAAGTACACATCAGCGCGCCAACTTTTGTAAAGCGGGCCGTACATTTAGTTCGGTTGTTGAGTGACGCTCGCAATATGCACTCGTACAAGAACTCACGCGCGTGCTTATCGTGATCGAATCGACTCTCACTCGACTCGCGTGTGAGTGTGAATTTGGGCAGGTGGCACTCTAGATCAAGCGACCTTAGCAGCGTCGTTCAGTCTGGTAGCGTCTGCAATATAAAATCATGCAGCTGTTCAAGCAAAGCCTAGCAGAGCGCGGGTAGTTGTAGCAGCTGCAGAATCGAACACTTGTTGTAAACATGTTTTTATGTTACGTGTTGGCCATAAGGTAGAGCATTTTTGTACGTTTATATTGCACATTTCTACCTATATAAGGTAGTGCGCTACCTTGTAGCGCACTGCGTGGTGTTAAATTTATATTGACGCATACTGTACATGCATTATGCAAGTTAAATCATGCTGCCTACAGCCCTTTCCCCCCAGTGGCGTGGTGGCTACTTATTGGCTGGGGGGGCACTTGCATATTTTGGCGCCCCCCCCCCCCCCCCCCCCACCCCCCGAAGCCCATTTTAACGCTCGTATGAGTAAATTATAAAATACATGCGCTAACTGAACGGTAGATTGCGATGTTAAAGAAGTGCTCTGGACAATTCGGATGAACAATGGCCTTATTAGAAAAGCACATAAGAAGTTTCTTCTCTACTGTCATCAACATGAGCCCTTCTAACCTTTCTAGAGATAATACGTAGATCTCTGGCCTTTAATTCTTGCATCATGGTATAGATCGGAGACGTGTTTTAACGCTCTTTAGTTTAGTGCCGAAAAGCTGCGTACTGCAACTGCTATCGAAGACTGCTTGCACAATTCAGAAAAAGCATTCAGAATGTGGTACTGCATGCATGAGGTTGCAGAGAATTGATAATGCAATGGATAGTACCACGGTATAATTTCTGTCTATTTCTCTACGTCAGAATTTGTTATCCATCGAACACTTCTTACAGCTGAAAATGTATTCCGATCAGACTATGCATGCGCGTGCGAGGATCGAGCGTTAACGTCTTTAAGATTGACAAAGAGATGTACCGTAAAGTACCATGCACGAATAAGCTTCCCCCCTCCATGGCTCCGCCTCCACCGAAAAAATGTTTCGTCCTTAAACGAGCGTAATCATGAACGCAGTTGCGTGCTGTTCTTTAAAATCCTGCTGCGATACCAGTTCTTTCTTGAAATGTTGAAACAGGTACGCAGAAGCGTTAATGATTACAAAAATACGCTCGTTTAAACAAGAGACTTTTTTTTTCAGTGGGGGCGGAGGGGGAGTATTCTAATTACACATGATACGGTCAAATTTCAATAATTGGTACTAAATTGCACGGCGGCCGGGCGCCTGAAGACCTCGGTTCCAACAAGTGATTGCCGATTCAATTTTTTTAAATTGCCTAGGCTATGATTTACGTATCGGAAAAATAAATTGTTACAGTTTTAAGGCGCCCCTTGTGCTCGGTGGCGCCCCCATTTTTAAGCCCCGCAGGGGGGGCATTTGCCCCCCCGGTCCCCCCTGGCCACCACGCCACTGTTTCCCCCCCCCCCCTCTCACACATGTATTCATTTAACCAACAAGGAATTGCTTACACAGACTGTGGTTAAACCTACAAGTTTCCACATCGTTAATGATATTCATTATCAACAGTGTCACATCATACATGTACTGAAATTGCACACATGTATAGCCACTTCACATACATGTATAGCCACTTCACATACATGTATAGCCACTTCACATACATGTATAGCCACTTCACATACATGTATAGCCACTTCACATACATGTATAGCCACTTCACACACATTAGTACAGCCACTTCACACACATATATAGCCACTTCACACACATATATAGCCACTTCACACACATGTATAGCCACTTCACACACATGTACAGCCACTTCACATACATGTATAGCCACTTCACACACATTAGTATAGCCACTTCACACACATATATAGCCACTTCACACACATATATAGCCACTTCACACATGTATAGCCACTTCACACATGTATAGCCACTTCACACACATGTATAGCCACTTCACATACATGTACATGTAAAGCCACTTCACACACATTAGTATAGCCACTTCACACACATATATAGCCACTTCACACACATATATAGCCACTTCACATACATGCATAGCCACTTCACACACATATATAGCCACTTCACATATACTTGTGTATAAAATGTGTATGGTATACTGATTAAATGCATTACAATATGCGAATGGCCAGCCAATACCCAGGGCCAGGGGGTTATGCGCCCCACACGGCAAGTAGTCCAAAATGCTTAATGTTGACCCCTGCTAACTGCGCCTCCTCCCCAGGCTTAGGTTCAGTGCCTTTTGGATCATGAGGCTGACACAAACTTTGCTAATATTATAGCTACAGTAGTGAAGTGTCAAACTATAACAAATGCATAGCTATTACATGCCACGCTACTTTCTAAATAGAGGCATGGCACAATGATGTCACACACCCACCCACCCATACATAAACCTATACCTTGCCACCCATGATGTCATGCCGCCAATTATGTTTCCATGGTTACTCTATTATTACTTGGGGAAGAGCAGGTGGATGCAATGGTGAGGATGCCACCTCCTACAGATGTCACAAGTCTACGCTCTTTTCTTGGATGTCTACAACAAGTTCCTACCCTATCTGGCCTCCACCACTGAACCACTCTACCAGCTAACCAAGTAGATAGCCCAATGGAAATGGGGTGCCAAAGAACATGCTTTGTGCCAACACAGTTCTTGCCCATTTTGATCACTTCCCGTTGGGGTATCCTGTGATGGTCTTGGAGCAGTTCTATTCCATTGCTATGGAGATGGCAGTGAGCGTCCAATCCCCAACACATCAAAGACACTCAAAGACCGGGACAGCTACATTTACATGCCTTGTGGCCATGATGGAGCGATATTTCAACATGGGTGGATTGTCTACAAAGTGTTCTGTGCACCATGGAAGGTCAGAGATTGCGCAAAGTTGGTGGAATTATTGACACAAGACTCAGGGAGTTGTTATTGGAGAAGATAACCCAGTAGGGTATGGACCCAAGTGCAATTGGCATGCATGGTATGCCAGCAGGTGGTGCCATTGCTGCAGCAGGGGCTGGTGTGGCTGACCACATATTCAAAAGGCATGGGCACTGGAGGTCTGAATCTGCCAAGGATGGTTATATGTCAAGGAACATGGTTGTCTGTTACAAAGTGCCTGTGTACATGGTCCCAGCCAGTGCCGTCGAGAGGGGGGGGGGGGGGGGGGGGTACACTACCCCGGGCCCCGTGGCACAAAGGGGGCCCCGCGATCCCTAAGAATAATTTTTTCCAATTGTGTGCGACAACCCTTTCGTCTTCAATCGAGCACTGAATCCTTTTTTTTTTTGCATCCCCCCCCGCTCGTTAAATCGGCTGAAAGCGGACAGCACCCCCCCCCCCCCCCGCTCGTTAAATCGGCCGAAAGCGGACAGCACCCGCCCCCCCCGCTCGTTAAATCGGCCGAAAGCGGACAGCACCCCCCCCCCCCTCCCGCTCGTTAAATCGGCCGAAAGCGGACAGCACCACCCCGCTCGTTACATCGGCCGAAAGCGGACAGCACCCCCCGCTCGTTAAATCGGCCGAAAGCGGTACAGGGTCAGGGGGACCCCCGTGGGCGTCCTTCCCCGGGTCCCAACCTGGCTCTCAACGGGCCTGGTCCCAGCTGGACCAGCCAGTGCTACCATGTGATAATATTAAGTTGGCATGCACAGTCAGCACTGCACCAATGGCCATGTGATCTGGTAAGGAGGTAGGTACCATGAGAGGGCATGTAGTGGAAGATACACTTTCCTGTCTATTGAAAGTATTGAATTAGACAAGGCCCTCCTAAATAGGAACAGTATTCATGCTTCAGAAGCCATGCTCAAGCTTACAATAACCACACAGTGCTATGGTTAGAACATAACATTCATTTACATGTATGCATATCTTTCAGTATCTCTCCTTCCTTTGGGCCCTGGCCCAAAATTGCCAACTCTCCTACTTTTTCTCTGGTAAGTGAAGCTATTAAATTCAGATACACCACAGTGTGTGCTTACTATAACCTTGGTAACTCTACAAAACACGACCTAGGGTGGATCAAAACCACATTTAGACATTTGAACCAACATTTTATGGAGATTTTCAGCCATGCTCGGTCGTGTTTTGAGTTACCAACATGGCGGCATATCACAATTGAATAGCTTCACTTTTACATGCTAACTTCAACAAAGCAGAGAATAAGAATTTTGGGCCAAGCTCCAAAGGACCTGGCTCACGAGCATGCACCATCAAATGTAAAGGGCTGCTAATCTGGCAGAATGGGAATAAATAAATATTATGTACACCACACGAGACAATGTACCCCCAGAATGATGTTAGGGTACATTAGAGAAAATTAAATACACCTGCACATGTTAATTTGTTAGATTTTTTCACATCACTGATAACAATTTAAGCACGCCTTCCAAGGTTACAACAACCATTCCTCCTCCCCTCCCATCCGCTGGACTCCTTGGGTAGCTACATGTACAGCCATCTACATACACAATGGAACTTACTTCAGGAAATGCAGGTTAGTCCAATGACAAGCAGCAGTAGACAAAGCCTTGATACCTTCATCCCCAATGTTATTATTCTCTAGGCTGAAGGAAAAGCACACAAAGGTACATAAAACAGTACAGAGTGATGGCCACACACCCACATCAATAGCCTAATGTCCCTAAGGTCAGTGGCTGGAAGGGGCAGATTGTTCTCAGCCCTTCCCACCCTTCCCCCTCACACATGTATTCATTCAACCAACAGTTCCCTACAAGGAATTGCTTATGTAATGAACTAGTGATTAACACCTGAGGTGTGAGTACACGTGTTCAACCCTTATATAGGTAGCTAGTACTTTTGTCTGTCTATGTACTTTGTGTGCCCTTTTCTATTAAACTAGTAGACCTACATTACATTGGTGGCAGCGGTGGGATGGCTAAATCCAGTATCCCGCTACCTGAAATTTGCGTAGAGGACTTTGAGCACTCGTGGACCAAATTTCGATTGGCGGTTGCGGCCAACAAATGGGAGAAAGAAAAGGAGCTGACTGTACTTCCTGCATTGCTACGAGGTAAACTGGTCGAGTACTATGTGTCTCTTGAAGATGAAAAGAAAGCCGACCCTGAGACATTAAGAAAGGCGTTGATGGATAGAGCGGGCATCTCGAAGGATCCCTTAGCGTCTGCGAAAGTCTTCTCTGAGCGCAGGCAAGGCGAACAAGAAACCGTGACAGATTTCGAGGGTGCTCTTAAAAAGCTCTTCAAGGAAGCTTACCCTGAAGAGACTGCATCAACGTCTGGGGTGCTGCGACAAAGATTTCTCACGGGGTTACGCTCAGAAATAACTAAGCACATCCTACTCAGAGGAAACCCCACTACTTTGGACCAGGCTGTGAAGGATGCTGTCTCAATTGAGCATGCACTGGCATTTGAGGATGGCCATCGAATAGCACCAGTGCAAGCAGTGAGAGCCAAGATATTGTCGGATACCTCAGGGGGGAACGAGGAGCTTCAGAAGACGCTGGATCAGGTGCTTAAAAGGTTGGAGGGGCTGGAGGCACGTTTTGGAGAGAAGCAGGTGAACGATACGCGTCCACGTCGCCGTTGCTACAGATGTGGCAAGGAGGGACACATACGTCGAAACTGCTCTTATGGTAAAGAGACGCGTGGAGTCGTCTCGGATCGAGAAGAAGAGAGGAGCGATAGGACGTCATTGAAGGTATGTGGGGTTAATTTCACTACCCTACAAGTACAAGGGATGTTAGCAGGTCGACCCTTGGGCTTTTTGATAGACTCAGGGGCAGCAGTATCGGTAGTGACCTATGGCGTCCTACCCTCTAGTATCCGTGCCGAAATTAGCAACGTGGCGCCTATTGCGATCGGTGCAAATGGAAGCCCACTGGACGTAGTTGGTCGTGTGAACATTGAAATCACAATGGATACATTCTGTACAAATCATTCTTTTATTGTGGTACAGAAACTTACTGTTGACTGTTTATTGGGCATGGACTTTTTGGCTAAGCACGGGGCAGTAATTGATTGTGTGAAGAATTCATTATCACTAACATCGGGATCCGCCTACTTGCAACTTCATGAAACAAAAAAGCCTGTCAGTGATATCGTGGCAGTTGTTTCTGTCTCAGAGACAGTGCAGATTTCCGCAAGGTCAAAAGGGTTTGTTAGAGGAACAATCACACATCCAGGCATAAAGGCAGGGCAAGAGGGATTGGTGGAGCCTAAGTATAAGGGTCAAGGCAGGTTGTTGGTTGCTAGAAGCCTGAATACTGTAGACCCGCAAAATGAAGTGCCCATTCAGGTTATAAACACAGGGCATGAGCCTATCACATTGTATTCTGGAATGTCAATAGCTAGTTTCAGCTCCAGTGTGGAGATAATGTCAGTTAGTGACAAGGAGCACTCTCCAGATAATATGCAAGGTGATGGTATGCCAGATGTGGATCTTGCTGGAGCTAACCTCAGTCCCTCTCAGAAGCATGACTAAAATAGACTGATTTGGGAATTTCGGGATCTATTTGTTTCAGAAGGAGGATGCACTGGACGGACTTCTGTCATCAAGCATACCATCCGCACTGAAGGGTCACCAATTCGGCAACCACTCCGAAGAATTCCATTTGTGCTTCAGGATACTGTTAAGACAGAGATCAAGAAGATGCTTCAGCAAGGGGTGATCCGGAAGAGTTGCAGTCCTTGGTCATCCCCAGTGGTAATGATAAAGAAGAAAGATGGGGCTTGGAGATTCTGCATAGACTTCAGAAAAGTTAATTCTGTGACCCATAAAGATGCTTATCCTCTGCCGCGGATTGATGAAACTCTGGAGTCACTCTCTGGGTCTCAGTATTTTACTACCTTGGATCTAGCCTCTGGATATTGGCAAGTAGAGGTGAGTGAAAGTGATAAGGAGAAAACAGCATTCTCAACCAGAGATAGTCATTATGAATTTAACGTCATGCCTTTTGGTCTAACCAATGCTCAGCAACTTTTCAAAGGCTGATGGAATGTGTTCTGGCTGGGCTCACATTTGAACAGTGTCTTATATATCTTGATGATATAGTTGTGTTCAGTGCCACATTTCCTCAACACCTCGAACGACTCAGGACAGTGTTTGAACACCTTGCCCATGCTGGTCTGAAACTAAAACCTAACAAGTGCCACTTTGCTAGAAGTGAGATTCGCTATCTTGGTCACATTGTATCTCGAGATGGAGTGAAGGCTGACCCAGAGAAGTTGCGTGCTATAACCTCATATCCTATTCCACGCGATGTCAAGGAGTTAAGACAATTTCTTGGCTTGGCTAATTATTATCGTCGCTTTATTGAAGGTTATTCTGTCATCGCTGAACCTCTTCATAAACTCACTAGGAAGTCTGCAGCTGGATACAAGTGGACAGATGAGTGTGGAAGAGCCTTTTTGGCATTACAGCAGCGGCTGGTATCTCCTCCAATACTAGCATATCCTCAGTTTGCACACAAATTCACATTGGCAACTGATGCATCTGACAGTGCATTAGGAGGAATCCTAAGCCAGGTGATTAATGGCCAAGAACGTGTTATATCATACTGGAGTCGTCAGTTGAATAAAGCTGAACGGAATTACTCTACCGTGGAGAGAGAAGCATTGGCAGTGGTAGCTGCAGTTAAGGAATTTTACCCTTATCTGTATGGCAGACCTTTTACCCTCTATACTGATCACAACCCTTTGACCTCTCTTCATGGACTTAAAGATACAGGAGGGCGGTTGACCAGATGGCTCTTGTACCTTCAACAGTTTGACATGATTGTGCTGTATAGACCTGGAAGAAATAATGGCAATGCAGATGGATTGTCAAGACGACCAGAAATTTATAGGGAACAGGTTTCTGAGGTATATGGAATAACCTGTAGTGTAGGAGATAGTGAAATGCTACGGCAAGAGCAAGCAAAAGATGCTTACACTTCAGAGATCATCCAGAAGCTGCAGGAGGGAAAACACAGTGCTAAACTGGATGATTTTCTTCTAGAGGATGGCATTCTAGTTCGTCAATTGAAAACTAGTACATGTAGCAATCCATACAAGCAGGTAGTTGTTCCCATTGCCCTAAGGCAAACCATTTTGGAACAGTTGCATAACAATGCTGGGCATTTGGGAATCCACAAAACCTTTGAAAAAGTGAAAGAACGATTCTTTTGGCCTGGGTATGAGCAAGATGTAAAAGATGCTGTCCAACAATGTGACCGTTGTCAAAGACGAAACCATCCTATTCCCAAGCATCAAGCCCCAATTGGCACTATTAGCAGTGAATATCCATTTCAAAAAATATCTTGGGATATCATGGGTCCCTTACCAGCTACGACAAGGGGGCACAAATACATACTTGTGGTAACAGACCTGTTTAGTAAATGGGTTGAGGCCTTCCCTTTGGTTAAAACAGATAGTCTTACCCTGGCTAAGGTCTTGGTAGAAGAAGTGGTGTGTCGTTATGGAGTACCTCAGTACCTTCACAGTGACCAAGGTGCTAATCTTGTGAGTGATGTAATACAGTCGTTGTGCATATTGTTGGGAATACAACGTACACAGACCACTGCCTATCACCCCCAAGGAAATGGACAAGTGGAAAGGTTTAACCGTACACTGGAGGCCATGCTTTCCAAGGTTGTTACTGAAAATCAAAAGGATTGGGATGATCACTTGCAAAGTGTCCTTTTTGCATATCGAACTGCTATTCATGAGTCCACTGGATACACACCATTCCTTGTTATGTTTGGCCATTCTCCTAGCTTACTTGTGGATGTTATGCTAGGACGCGTGCAGCATCTGAAGAAGAAACTGCCACAGTATGTGCAGAATGTACAGAGGTCCCTCAAGGATACCTTCTCATCAGTACGCCAGCACCTGGATGCTGCTCATCAACGTCAAAAACTTTCAGCTGACCGGTCAAGTACAGGGGAGAGCACATTTCAGGTAGGCGATATAGTTTGGTTGTACATACCAGCTGTAAAGACGGGTTTGAGCAGAAAGCTATCATCTTTGTGGCGGGGACCCTACACAATTTTGGACAAAGTTACTGCAGTCAACTACAAGATACAGCTTATAGGTGGTACAAAGTGTCAAACTGTTCATAGCAATCGACTGAAACTGTATAATGGTCACCCTGAACCGATTAGCAGAACGGAGAAGAATGGTGGACACAGTCGTCCAGACCAGCCAGATGTTGCTAGTGGGCATGTTATGGTAGAGGAAGAAGATGGAGAAGAGGAAGATATGATCCAAGAAGAGGCCATCAGGGAAGATGTAGAAGAAGCACTGGTCCATGGAGAAGAGGAAGCTATAATCCAAGAAGGTCCCATCACAAATGAGGATGAAAGTGGTGAAGATATTGGACCAGAAGAGGAACAGATTGAAATTTCTCTACCAGTCAAAAGATACCCTCAACGTATTCGAAACCCCCCTGTCCGGCTATAAGATCATATCACGTGGACATGCACCTTGTGTGGACACAAGAAACTGAAGGGGGAATTGTAATGAACTAGTGATTAACACCTGAGGTGTGAGTACACGTGTTCAACCCTTATATAGGTAGCTAGTACTTTTGTCTGTCTATGTACTTTGTGTGTGCCCTTTTCTATTAAACTAGTAGACCTACATTACACTTACACAGACTGTGGTTAAAACTACCACAAACATCCCTAATGATTTCATCATAAACACTATGTGTATGGACATTATATGGTACATGTATACTTATTAAATGCATTACAATATGTGAATGGCCAGCCAATACCCAGGGCCAGGGGGTTATGCAAATTACTTGCTCTGTGGGGCCAGTAGGTTCCATCAACCCTAGGCCCCACAGGGCAAGTAGTCCAAAGTGCTTAGTGTGGACCCCTGCTAACACCAGAGGTGCTGTGCCTCCTCCCCAGGCTTAGGTCCAGTGTCTTTAGGATCATGAGGCTGTGGACCCCTCCAGTGGCCACTCCTCTCACCTAATCCAAGGGGACCTTCTCCTTTAGATGGGTAGGACCAGTTTCATCCTTGACCACCACCCCAATGGAGAGGTAAGCTAGTTAGCACTATATATATATATATGTTGTGGGTGATGGCTGTGATAGCACAATGAGGAGTACCAGAAGATGCATACAGCTCCTTCAGTACATGCTGAGTTGTTGGGATGTGTACAATGTGGAGGCACAACTGCCCAGACAGACAGTACAGATATGAAATTTAGCAGCTGTTTGTTTTAGAGTGAATAATGGTATACTATAAATGTACATGTAACCATAGTGACATGACAACATCCAAGCTCTGTGGAAGCATGCAGACCACAACAGCATCCAGGGGTAGAAATACTTTTTTAGTTGTTGTTGTTACAATGCCTTCACCACAACTAAATCGAGAAGATAAGTTAGAGTCCTCCCGAGTTTGGTACAATGCTGATGCTGAACAAAGGCGGGCTTCTGCTCATGACATGTACAGAGCAAATCTGGAGTAGAACCTCTAAGATACGGCGACATGAACAAATTCTGTTGTGGTGCGAGCTTCTACATGTAAGTCTAAGAGGCGTGTGCCTAACACCCAGGGGCCAACTTTAATGGTTGCCCGTAGCTCCTAAACAACTACACTCACAGTGTTTCCCCCTGCGCCATGCTATAGCAAACCAATCTTTATCATTTATCCATACCACACATGACTTGATAAGGTAAAGTTTAGGTACAGTGGCAGTAAACTAAGTTTAATGCAGAGAGATGCTCTGTGTTATATAGCGTTACTAAGCTGACTATAGTGACGTTGCTAAGGCCAGATGTAAACATATGTTTTGGCAAATGCATGCAATATACCACACAGTCCTATGCTGTGCATGAGTGCCCAATAGCATTGCTGAGCGTCCTTCTCCCCATAACACCCCCTATCCAATCAAATCATCCCAAACTGTTGTCGATATGGTTACAGGTTTGTATTGTATATAAGTGAGGGCTCCATGGGGGCAGCACTCCATTCATAGCCATGACTGTACCAGTTGCTCACCCACCCTCCGCTCTTCCCCTCTCTCTATTATGTATTTCAATGTGTACATATATGCATTTTGATCAATGGTGGGCGACACCCTCTGGGCTTCTACCCTGGGACAGCCACCAAACCATGACCAGCGTGGTTTGGGACACAGGCCGACCCAATGGTGACCAGCGTCACCGATTGGTCCCTGTAGGCCCAATGGTGACCAGCGTCACCCATTGGTCCCTGTAGGCCCAGTGGTGACCAGCGTCACCCATTGGTCCCTGTAGGCCCAGTGGTACGAGGCACAGCTGCTACATGCCTGGCTGCAGCTGTCGCCTGCCCCCATTATGGGCCAAACACACCACGATTCTTAGCATGGGGTAGGGGATACATTTACTCAGCCTATAAGAGCAATTAGATGGCATTAATAGACAATTCAATTCATAAGCATGGCACTGCATGCAGTGTGGGAAACACATTCTCTCTGAGAAAGTTGGTGGTATATAGGATTTGAAGGCAATGGTGGTGTAAAAAGGAAGGGAAAAAGACATCAACGATGCTATGAATTTTTTTTAATAGTCCTATATTTAGCAACATAAAATGTAAGTACTACAAAAGTGCTAAATATAGAACTATTTAAAAAATCCGTATCATTGTTAATATCTTGTTCCCTTCCTTTTTACACCACCATTGCCTTCTAATCCTATATACCACCAACTTTCTCAGAGAGAATGTTTTTATATCTTGTGCACATGTACATACACTACTTTGCTAATATTATGGATACAGTAGTGAAGTGTCCAACTTGGCAGGAAATAATTTAACCGGATTCGCATTGCATTTTGCGAAGCAGTATTTATAAGATGCGAAACAACTTCAAAACATTGTCGCTGAAAACTGCGATGCAATCTAATCCGCGTTTGCAGGCACGTTGCTCAGTGTAAATGCTATGCAAAGTGAGTGCATTTGTGGTACAAAAGAATTCCAATCAGAAAGCTGGCGCCACGTCGCATCAGCCACACTCACGTGACATCGTGATTGCGACAATTAATGTGACGATTAACGATTGCGTACGCGTACCAATGACATGAGCACGCAGCATACACAGCCGGCTTCGGGAAGGGGTGTGTCGAATTTTATATGAATAGAATTATCAGGTTACCAAATCATTACTAATTAAAATGTACGTTTACGTGCAAACTTACGTGGTACATGTACGTCAGAGCTGTGACGAATGGGACTCACAGCTAATTCAGCTAGAAAAGCATGGTAACAAAATCCGCTAATTCAGCTAACCAAACTTGAAAACCGCTACTTTTCCGCTAGTTCCGCTAGTTCCGCTACCTTCCTCCTCCAACAGTCATTGTCAACATCCCAAAAAATTAATATGTTAAATTTCGTGTTTTGCGATTGTAACTCAATAATTAGTACTCCGCACGAATCGAATCAGTGTTTTTAAATTGCTGCATGCAAGTTCAAATATGCAGCGTTCGAATTCGAATCGAACTTGACACAAGATTGGAGTTCGAATTGGGATTCGAGACGGGCTGCTTGAAATGGCTTGTTCGAGTTCGAATTCGTCGAATCTATAATCGAATTAAATTCGATTCGTGCGGAGCCCTACTCAATACTCTAGTAGACGCCGCTATGTCGCAGCACAAAAGTTCGAATCAACAATAACAAATATTGATTGGTCCCAATTTGGTCGTTGCAATTAAAGTTGAATTGGATTTGTGAATTAGCGGAAGTAGCGATTCTCAGAGCATGCCGCTAGTGGGCAATCATTGGCAGCTATTTTTGCTAACAAAAATTTCCTGCTCACGTCCGCTAGATTCGCTAGTAGACGCCGCTATGTCGCAGCTCTGATGTACGTACTGCACATGAATATGCCAGAACGCGTACGCGACAGTGCCAATATGGGTGGACAAAATCTACAAATATTAAAACTTTTAAATGTGATGATGACCTTGTTTTGTATATACGGGGGAGGGAGGGGGGGGAGGGGGGGGAACCGGGGAAGTAGTCGTTTGACTCGTTCGCCTGAAAGCGATCCATTGACCAAATGCACGCGGGCTTGTCCGTGGGAAAGCTGTGCTCTGCTTTATGTTCAAATGAAGACTCATCACACATCTCGGCAAGAATGAATTGCGATGCAACGGAACCAAGTTGCTAATCAATTTCGATTTTGCGGAGCAAAATTGCTATGCAATTTTTAAAAAGTAAATTATTCCCTGCCAACTATAATAAATGCATAGCTATTACATGCCACGCTACTTTCTAAATAGAGGCATGGCACAATGATGTCACACACCCACCTACCCATACATAAGCCTTTACCCTGCCACCCATGATGTCATGCCGCCAATACAAACATTTATGTTACCATGGTTACTCTATCATTACTAGGGGAAGGGAAGGTGGACGCAATGGTGAGGATGCCACCTCCTACAGATGTCACAAGTCTACGCTCTTTTCTTGGATGTCTACAACAAGTTCCTACCCTATCTGGCCTCCACCACTGAACCACTCTACCAGCTAACCAAGTAGATAACCCAATGGAAATGGGGTGCCAAAGAACATGCTTTGTGCCAACACAGTTCTTGCCCATTTTGATCACTTCCCATTAGGGTATCCTGTGATGGTCTTGGAGCAGTTCTATTCCATCACTATGGAGATGGCAGTGAGCGTCCAATCCCCAACACATCAAAGACACTCAAAGACAGGGACAGCTACATTTACATGCCTTGTGGCCATGATGGAGCGATATTTCAACATGGGTGGATTGTCTATAAAGTGTTCTGTGCACCATGGAAGGTCAGAGATTGCGCAAAGTTGGTGGAATTATTGACACAAGACTCAGGGAGTTGTTATTGGAGAAGATAACTCAGTAGGGTATGGACCCACGTGCATTTGGCATGCATGGTATGCCAGCAGGTGGTGCCATTGCTGCAGCAGGGGCTGGTGTGGCTGATCACAAATTCAAAAGGCATGGGCACTGGAGGTCTGAATCTGCCAAGGATGGTTATGTCAAGGAACATGGTTGTCTGTTACAAAGTGCCTGTGTATATGGTCCCAGCTGGACCAGCCAGTGCTATCATGTGATAATATTAAGTTGGCATGCACAGTCAGCGCTGCACCAATGGTCATGTGATCTGGGAAGGAGGTAGGTACCATGAGAGGGCATGTAGTGGGAGATACGCTTTCCTGTCTATTGAAAGTATTGAATTAGACAAGACCCTCCTAAATAGGAACAGTATTCATGCTTCAGAAGCCATGCTCAAGCTTACAATAACCACACAGTGCTATGGTTAGATCATAACTACTTTTTCTCTGGTTCCATGTCAGCTCATCAAAGTGAAGCTATTAAATTCAGATACACCACAGTGTGTGCTTACTATAATCTTGGTAACTCTACAAAACACGACCTAGGGTGGATCAAAATCACATTTAGACAATTGAACCAACATTTTATAGGAGATTTTCAGCCATGCTCGGTCGTGTTTTGAGTTACCAACATGGCGGCATATCACAATTGAATAGCTTCACTTTTACATGCTAACTTCAACAAAGCAGAGAATAAGAATTTTGGGCCAAGCTCCAAAGGACCTGGCTCACGAGCATGCACCATCAAATGTAAAGGGCTGCTAATCTGGCAGAATGGGAATAAATAAATATTATGTACACCACACGAGACAATGTACCCCCAGAATGATGTCTGGGTACATTGGAGAAAATGAAATACACCTGCACATGTTAATTTTTTCACATCACTGATAACAATTTAAGCACACCTTCCAAGGTTACAACAACCATCCCTCCTCCCCGTCCCATCCTCTGGACCCCTTGGATAGCCACATGTACAGCCAACTACATACACAATGGAACTTACTTCAGCTTCTGTAGGTTAGTCCAATGACAAGCAGCAGTAGACAAAGCTTTGATACCTTCATCCCCAATGTTATTATTTTCTAGGCTGAAGGAAAAGCACACAAAGGTACATAAAACAGTACAGAGTGATGGCCACACACCCACATCAATAGCCTAATGTCCCTAAGGTCAGTGGCTGGAAGGGGAAGTTATATTAAGCAGTTCACAGCCCTTCCCACCCTTCCCCCTCACACATGTATTCATTCAACCAACAGTTCCCTACAAGGAATTGCTTACACAGAACCTACCACAAACATCTGTAATGATATTCATCATAAACACTATGTGTATGGACATTATATGGTACATGCATACTGATTAAATGCATTACAATATGTGAATGGCCAGCCAATACCCAGGGCCAGGGGGTTATGCAAATTACTTGCTCTGTGGGGCCAGTAGGTTCCATCAACCTCTGGCCCCACAGGGCAAGTAGTCCAAAGTGCTTAGTGTTGACCCCTGCTAACACCAGAGGTGCTGTGCCTCCTCCCCAGGCTTAGGTCCAGTGCCTTTAGGATCATGAGGCTGAGGACCCCTCCAGTGGCCACTCCTCCAACCTAATCCCGGGGGACCTTCTCCTTTAGATGGGTAGGACCAGTTTCATCCTTGACCACTACCCCAATGGAGAGGTAAGCTAGTTAGCACTATATATACCTGCAACCAATAACCCAAGTGAAATCAATACTGCAAAACCTGACCCCCACACTGCCAGCAAGGGAGCACCAGCTGCCACACAACCAGAGGATCAATGTGGCCCCCACTTAATGCCAGTGGAGTAGGCAGCCCTCACACTGTAAATGGAGTCAGTAACCCCATGCAACAATTTCAGGGGACATGTGCATGTACGCACATGTACCAATGGAATCACACATACCCCCCTTCAAACACTACCAATGGAACCAGTGGAACATTTAGCCTGTCCTGTAGGCAGCTCTACACAAACATTGGAGCTACCAGTCATCACACAAATAGAGTTATCATACCCCCACACTGCTAGCAGAAATGTGGCCCCCACAATAATGCCAGTGGAGATGCCAGCCATCACACAGCAAATGGAGTTGGCATCCCCAACAGTTTTAGGGGAGCCACTAACTACATGTATCGATAACACATGCCCTCACTACCAGATGAACCATTAACCCTCACTCCGCAAGTGGACCTAGCAGGTCCCACGCACTGGAACCAGCCCACCCCCCACCCCCCCCCCCCCCACTACCTTTCTATTGCTGCATGTAAGTTGAGTCAGCAGTTGTGGGGCCACTGAGATGAACCACCAGCACCCTCACCTCAAGCTAGTGAACAATACCAGTGGAACCTGTTAAGTGTTCACTACAACTGAACTTAATAGCCTCACATGTCCATGCAGTCAGCAGCCCATGCACAACTTATGGAACCATTCCAGGGCCAATGGGGTTGCCTCCACAAATCCAGTGAAGACGCCACCCCAAGTTGCATCAGCAGCCCCCACACAAACAGGGGCCTGTAGGGGCCAGCTCCACACAGTAGAACCACCAGCCCCTCTCTGCTCACTTCAAATGGAGCCACTAGACACACTGCAAGTCCAGTCAGCCATCAGCTGCCACATAACCAGGAGTCACCCCACAATAATGCCAGTGGAGACCCCAGCCCCCTGAACTACATGTACCAACAGAGCCACAGATTCCCTGCTTCCCTGCTCCTAACACAACACATGGTACCAGTGGAACCATTAGCCCTCACTGCAATTGGAGTTAGCACTGGAGCTAGCCTCCCCCCCAAACTGCATATGGACTTGGCACCCGGACACTTTTAGAGGAGCCATCATGTTTATTATGTGTAAATCACCAGTCCTCATTGGAGCCACTAACAAATAGAAACACAAATACTGAAGTTGCCTTTCATTTGCAGTGTGTTCATGTGTATACCTGTTGTCTGTATCTGTACATCTGAGGTTTAGTGAAGCCTTGTTATTGGCGGGTGAATACCATTACCTGCCCTATCAGTACAGATTTTGGGTGGTCTGCACCCATGGTAGTTGGTTTATATAGGCAAGCAAGGCATACAAGAAGGTTTGAGTTGTACATTTCTTTTCTAAAATGTACATGTACCCTCTTGCTGGAAACTAGTGCTTTATGTACATGTAGTAATAAGTACCATTTTAAATGTCATAAAAAGTAACAAGTGGAATATACAACTGCATGTAAATTGCACACGTAGGCACAGTCCATAAAGGCAACAATATTATGCATCACACCTTGCTTTCTTCCCAAGTGAAGTTAGCAGACCCCGCACTTTCAGCAAAGTCACCAGCCTCCTCACTACCTCACTATCAGTGTAACCCACGCATTAAGGGTAACCATTTGTAGAGTATGGGCATTATTAGGGGGGCCCCATTGACCCTGGTTGTGTGCAGCTGCTAGCTCCACTGCTGGCAGTGAATGGTCTGATAACACCATATGTGAAAGGGCTGGTGGCTCCACTGGTTGTGCAGCGCTTTTGACTAGACTTGAAGTGTGAGGTTATTAAGTTCACTTGCAATGTGGGAGTTAATGGTTCCATGGGCTTGCTATGAGGAAGGCTGGTAGTTGTACTGTGTGGGGATGGTCCCATTAGCCCCCTCCTTCAGTGAAGGACAGGTAGTGGGGGGGGGGGGGGAACGTTGCGGGGACTGCTAAGTAATAAGTCCACTTGCTGTGAGGGTTAAAAGTTCCACTGGTTCCATTCGTAGTGCTTGAAGGGGGGCATGTGTGATTCCATTGGTACATGTGCGTACATGCACATGTCCCCTGAAATTGTTGCATGGGGTTACTGACTCCATTTGCAGTGTGAGGGCTGCCTTCTCCACTGGCATTAAGTGGGGGCCACATTGATCCTCTGGTTGTGTGGCAGCTGGTGCTCCCTTGCTGGCAGTGTACATGTGGGGGTCAGGTTTTGCAGTATTGATTTCACTTGGGTTATTGGTTGCAGGTTCCAAAGGTACGTAGTGTGTGATTGCAGTGAAGGGGAGTGGTAGTTCTTGGCCCCATTGGCCCCTGGTCTGCTGACGCAACTTGCAGTAAAGGACAGGTAGTGAGAAGAGGGGGGGGGGGGGGGAGGGGCAAGGGCTGGCACCAGTGTGTGGTGGGCCTGTTAAGTTGTTCTTGGTACATGTCCCCTGACCAATGAGGAGGGTTGGTGGTTGTACTGTCCCATTGGCTGATTGGCCCCTCTTTCATTGAAGGACAGGTAGTGGGGGCAAGTACATATACATGTAGTTCATAGTTCCCCTGAAATTTTTGGGGTTGCTGAATCCATTTGCAGTGCGAGGGCTGATTTCTCCACTGGCATTATTCTGGGGGCTCGATTGACCACTGGTTGTGTGGCAGCTGATACTTCCTTGCTGGGCTCCATCTGTGAGAGGGCTCCACTGGTGTGGGCTGCTGTCTGGACTTGCAGTGAGGGTCTAGTGGCTCCGTTTGAAGTGAGCAGAGAGGGGCTGGTGGTTCTACTGTGTGAAGCTGGCCCCAGGCCCTTGTTTGTGTGGGGGCTGCTGACTCAACTTGGGGTGGCATCTTGACTGACTTTGTGGAGGCTACCCCATTGGCCCTGGGTAGCTGAGGGTGTTCTGTAAGAATGGTTCCATGGGCTGCTGACTGCAGTGTGAGGCTATTAAGTTCAGTTGCAGTGTAGACTTTACAGGTTCCACTGCTATTGTTCATGAGCTTGCGGTGAGGAGGGCTGGTTGTACTACTATGTGGGGGGTCCCAGCTGACTCAACTTGCATTGAACAAAAGGGGGGGGGGGGGTGGGGGGGGGGGGGTTGGCCCCTGGGTGTGGGGCCTGTTAAGTCCACTTGAGGAGTGAGGGCTAATGGTTGATCTGTTAGTGAGGTCATCACGTGTTGTTGGTACATGTAGTTCATGGCTCCCCTGAAATGGTTGGGGATGCTGATTCCATTTGCAGCCTGAGGGCTGGCATATCCACTGGCATTAATGTGGGGGCTACATCCCTGCTGGCAGTTTTGGGGTCTGATGATCTGTCTGCGAGAGGGCTGGTGTCTCCACTGGCATTGTGGACGCTAGCTCCATTGACCAAGTTAGCTGGTGGCTCCCTTACTGGAATTATGGGGCCTCTTAATTCCACTTGTTGGCTCCACTATTTGGAATGTGAGGCTATTATTAATAATTTAAATTGCAGCATGGGGCTTAATGGTTCCAAAGGTATATAGTGTGCACTTGCAGTAAGGAAGCTTGTGGTTCTGCTGTGTGGGGATGGCCTCTTTGGCCCCAGGGCTGCTGAGGGAACTTGCAGTGAAGGGCGTGGGGCTGGTGGCTCTTTTGGTAATTTAGGGGCTGCTCACTCCCTGTCACTAACACAACCACCATCGTCAGTGGTACGACCGCCATCATCCTTGACCAAAGTATCTTGAACCAGGGTCAATGAGCATTGTTATGGGGGCCCCATTGACCCTTTGCTGGCAGTGAATGGTCTAATAACACCATATCTGGAAGGGCTGGTGGCTCCATTGGTTGTGCAGCCCTTTTGACTGGACTTGCAGTGTGAGGTTTTTTAGTTCAATTGCAGCTTGGGAGTTAATGGTTCCATGGGCTTGCTATGAGGAAGGCTGGTAGTTGTACTGTGTGGGGATGGTCCCATTAGCCCCCTCGTTCAGTGAAGGACAGGTAGTGGGAGGGGACATTGTGGGGACTGCTAAGTAATAAGTTCACTTGCTGTGAGGGCTAAACGTTCCACTGGTTCCATTGGTGGGGCATGTGTGATTCCATTGGTACATGTGCGTACATGCACATGCCCCCTGAAATTGTTGCATGGAGTTACTGACTCCATTTGCAGTGTGAGGGCTGCCTTCTCCACTGGCATTAAGTGGGGGCCACATTGATCCTCTGGTTGTGTGGCAGCTGGTGCTCCCTTGCTGGTAGTGTGGGGGTCAGGTTTTGCAGTATTGATTTCACTTGGGTTATTGGTTGGTTCCAAAGGTACGTAGTGTGTGATTGCAGTGAGGGGGAGTGGTAGTTATTGGCCCCATTGGCCCCTTGACTGCTGATGCAACTTGCAGTAAAGGACAGGTAGTGTAAAGAGGTGGGGTGGGGGGGGGAGAGGGGCGAGGGCTGGCACCAGTGTGTGGTGGGCCTGTTAAGTTGTTCTTGGTACATGTCCCCTGACCAATGAGGAGGGTTGGTGGTCCATTGGCTGATTGGCCCCTCTTTCATTGAAGGACGGGTAGTAGGGGCAAGTACATATACATGTTGTTCATGGCTCCCCTGAAATTTTTGGGGTTGCTGAATCCTTCACTCGTGTTATACGTCACCATATCGTTTATCTACACCGAAAAACAACCGTAACAAGCACTACAATTCAGCCGCCCATTTGTTTGGTGACCTTATAGGTGTGGTTATCACGCCCTATAGGAATAGTTGAATATTCATGCACTCCGGAGAATGGAAACTGTTCCGTGCACATATAAAGGCGCGATTCGAGCGGGAAACGTGTACTTACTTTGCACAGCTGTTTCTCCGTAACGGATGGCATGAAAATTAACGAACAGAACAATCAATAGATATAGGACCTCCCTACCTACAAACCGAATTTGAAGCGATTTGATTACTCCTACCGAAAGTTATGGTGGGTTTGAACCCGGTGGGGTATCGGACGTTGCAATACTGGCACGGAGTAAGTGCAAGACCCCAGAATATATTTTAGCATAGAGAAATGGTCTAGTATGAAGTGCTGAAAATAGGAAGTCAAGAGCTCAAACCTTGTGAAAGATATAGCGCTTTGAATTGGATACTATATATATAAATTCACAAGCATCAAAATCGCATAGAACGTTCCATATATATATATATATATATGTTGTGGGTGATGGCTGTGATAGCACAATGAGGATTACCAGAAGATGCATACAGCTGATTTGTACAATGTGGAGGCACAACTGCCCAGACAGACAGTACAGATATGAAATTTAGCAGCTGTTTATTATAGAGTGAATAATGCTATACTATAAATGTACATATAACCATAGTGACATGACAACATCCAAGCTCATGCAGACCACAACAACATCCAGGGGTAGAAATACTTTTTTAGTTGTTGTTACAATGCCTTCACCACAACAAAAGAGGAGAGCTAAGCGACGAGAGGAATACCTCCTAAATCGAGAAGATGAGTTAGAGTCCTCCCGAGTTCGGTACAATGCTGATGCTGAACAAAGGTGGGCTTCTGCTCATGACATGTACAGAGCAAATCTGGAGTAGAACCTCTAAGAGGTGGTGACATGAACAAAGTCTGTTGTCGTGCTGTGCATGAGTGCCCAATAGCATTGCAGAGCGTCCTTCTCCCCATAACACTCCCTATCCAATCAAATCATCCCAAACTGTTGTCGATATGGTTACAGGTTTGTATTGTACTTAAGCGAGGTCTCCATGGGGGCAGCACTCCATTCATAGCCTTGACTGCGGCCAGTTGCTCACCCACCCTCCACTCTTCCCCTCTCTCTATTATGTATTTCAATGTGTACATATCAATGGTGGGCGACACCCTCCGGGCTTCTACCCTGGGACAGCCACCAAACCATGACCAGCGTGGCTTGGGACACAGGCCGACCCAATGTTGACCAGCATCACCCATTGGTCCCTGTAGGCCCCGTGGTGACCAGCGTCACCCATTGGTCCCTGTAGGCCCAATGGTGACCAGCATCACCCATTGGTCCCTGTAGGCCCAGTGGTGACCAGCGTCACTCATTGGTCCCTGTAGGCCCAGTGGTGACCAGCGTCACCCATTGGTCCCTGTAGGCCCAGTGGTACGAGGCACAGCTGCTACATGCCTGGCTGCAGCTGTCGCCTGTCCCCATTATGGGCCAAACACACCACGATTCTTAGCATGGGGTAGGGGTTACATTTACTCAGCCTGTAAGAGCAATTAGATGGCATTAATAGACAATTAAATTCATAAGCATGGCACTGCATGCAGTGTGGGAAACACATTCTCTCTGAGAAAGTTAGTGGTATATAGGGTTAAAAGGCAATGGTGGTGTAAAAAGGAAGGGAACAAGATATCAACGATGCTATGATTTTTTTTAATAGTCGTATATTTAGCTAAATAAAATGTACGTACTACAAAAGTGCTAAATATAGAACTATTGAAAAAATTCGTATCATCCTTACTATCTTGTTTCCTTCCTTTTTACACCACCATTGCCTTCAAATCCTTCATACCACCAACTTTCTCAGAGAGAATGTTTTTATATCTTGTGTACATGTACATACACTACTTTGCTAATATTATAGCTGCAGTAGTGAAGTGTCAAACTATAACAAATGCATAGCTATTACATGCCACGCTACTTTCTAAATAGAGGCATGGCACAATGATGTCACACACCCACCTACCCATACATAAGCCTACACCTTGCCACCCATGATGACATGCCGACAATTATGTTTCCATGGTTACTCTATTACAATTATAACGCCCGGACACCGGACATTAGTCTGGCTAATTTAGTCTATTGTCCGGCGGTCAATTAACCGATTATACGCTAAATTTAATTTGCACACGCGTACACAACAAATAATCATTTTTTGAGGTGTGGTTATGGTAGTTATTGCAGCAGCTGAACGGAGCGACTTTTGTATGGACGACCTTTGTTTTTTGGAATGCTGACTGGATGAACTATCTTCCCTTGCGTATGGATGGGCGCGATCTACTCATGTTCGAGCGTGCGATGGTGAAAAACGAATCTGAACGTAACGCTACCTCGTCTCTTAGTGTTTGAGGTACGCTGTAAACATATGCGATGTCTTTGTTGGGTACAATGACGACTTTCTTCAGTGAATATAGGCTATTTAGAGAGGGGGGGAGGTTGTTGCAAACACAGCCATATATTCTATTTATAGCCCGTCCGCTTGTATCTTCCTTATTGTTAGCTATTATAGCTATAAACTTACACATGTATTGTTTGTTTGTTTGGTACTTTTGTGGCATGATAAAAGTATATCTATTTGCTGTACGTGTCAGCTACATGTATTCACACTCTCTTCATACAGTGGCACCACTATGCACCCACACTATCACCTGCCCACACACTCCTTTTCACACTCCCCTTGTCACCCATTTGCCTTGCACACACACCACCCAATGCACGCACTCCATAATGACACACCCTTTCTAGACATATCTTTGTCACACCCTCCCCCTTGTACACACCCACTGTAATACATCCATTCCACATCTACCACCCTGCAGTCCCCTCACAGCATGTATTCCACTTGTTAGCACCCTGTGTGAACTCTGGCACACTACAGCACCTACACATAGTGATGTGAAGGTGTGGAACCCTTGCACACACACACTTCATTGACTCTTCTATCATATGCATGCAGATCGCTTGTCATATACACCTTTGTACACACCACCCATTGTGCACTCTTTATCACTCCAACTCCTTGTCATACTCACACTCCACAGCACACCCACCTGCCAATTGCAATCCCCTTGTGAGGGAGTGTGTAGGAATCTGTAGTGTGTGAGGGTGTGTAGAGGGTGTGTGAGGGAGTGTACAAAGGTATAACGTGTTTACAAGTGGTGTGTGTACAAGGGGTGTGTGTGAGGGAGTGTGTACAAGGTGTAGTGTGTTTGCAAGTGGTGTGTGTAGAGAGGGTGTTTCCGAGGGGTGTGTGAGGGTGTGTGTAGTGGGTCTGTGAGGGAATGTGTAGTGTGTGTGAGGGTGTGTGAGGGAGCGTGTACAAAGGTACAGTGTGTTTACAAGTGGTGTGTGAGGGAGTGTGTGTACAATGGGTGTGTGTATAGAGGGTTTTCCAAGGGGTGTGTGAGGGAGTGTGTAGTGTGTGGGAGGATGTGTGTAGAGGGTGTGGTGTGTACAAGGGGTGTGAGAGGTGTGCATAGAGTATAGTAAAGTGGGTGGTGTGCATTGCACTGTGTAGAATGGCAAGAGTGTGACAAGGAGATTTATGTGTGTAGATTAGATGTGTGTGATAGGGAGTG
Source organism: Spongilla lacustris (assembly GCA_949361645.1). Lineage (NCBI taxonomy): Eukaryota > Metazoa > Porifera > Demospongiae > Spongillida > Spongillidae > Spongilla > Spongilla lacustris. The sequence continues at coordinate 17,433,486 of OX442415.1, forward strand.
TGTGCAGTGGGTGGATGTGTACAAGGGGTGTGTGGGGTAGGCATGCTGTGCACCCTCTACACAATCCCTCACATACCCCTTGTGTGTACACTCAGAAACACCCTCTCTACACACCCCTTGTACATACGTATACTCCCTCACACAACCTTGTACACACCATCCATTACACTCTTTATCAATCCAACTCCTTGTCATACTCACACTCCACTGCACACCCACCTGCCAATAGCAATAGCAATCCGGTCAATGCATGTACACATCCACCCACTGCACACACTCCCTTATCACACACATCTAATCTACACACATAAATATTCTTGTCACACTCTTGCCATTCTACACAATGCAATGCACAGCACCCACTTTACTATACTCCTCACACACCTACCCTCTTCACACACCTCTTGTAAACACACTACACCTTGTACACACTCCCTCACACCCTCTCTTACACACCCTCTACACACACCCTCTCTATACAAACTCCCTCACATACTCCTTGTACACACACTCCCTCACATACTCCTTGTACACACACTCCCTCACACACACCCCTTGTACACACTCCCTCACACACCCCTTGTACACACACTCCCTCACACACACCCCTTGTACACACTCCCTCACACACACCCCTTGTACACACACTCCCTCACACACACCCCTTGTACACACACTCCCTCACACACACCCCTTGTACACACACCCCTTGTACACACACTCCCTCACACACACCCCTTGTACACACACTCCCTCACACACACCCCTTGTACACACTCCCTCACACACACCCCTTGTACACACTCCCTCACACACACCCCTTGTACACACACTCCCTCACACACCCCTTGTACACACACTCCCTCACACACCCCTTGTACACACACTCCCTCACACACACCCCTTGTACACACACTCCCTCACACACACCCCTTGTACACACACTCCCTCGCACACACCACTTGTAAACACACTACACCTTGTAGTGTACACACACTCCCTTACACACACCCCTTGTACACTCTCTACACACATCCCTTGTACATACCCACACCCTCTCTATATATACCCCTTGTTCATACCACCTTTTGTAGACACAATCCCTCACACACACATATTGAGTGTACATAGCATTTTTTGTGTGTTGACAATTAGCCTTAACCTTTCATGTCAGATAAACACATAGTCATGTACTCATATACACTACATTGCAGAGACTGCCATTGTGTGTCCTTTCTGCAGATCAACACGTTCATCAAGCTCGTCAAACATACAAAAGCTCTCCAGGACATCGTCATCCTTATCTAAAAGTTTCCAAGACCTCTTCACGGTCCATCCTGCGCGAGCGCTTTGTCATTCTCTATCAAATTATATTATCATTGGAATGTTATTCATTGCATTCGTTGTTTACTTTGTCCACAGTTTAGCAAGAAACCCACAATAGCAAGCCCACTCGTTCGACAATAAAATGAACAGTATAGGGACTGGTGAATACCGCTTTGCAAGTTTCAGAACCGAACGAACCACCGACTGTGGACGGCGCTTCTTGTACCGTAGTGTATACAGCTGGACTCAAATTTGAGTCTACCGCGTTTTACGCGTAATAATTATTGGACTCAAATTTGAGTCTTCCGCGTATAATCGGTTAACTATCTGGACAAAATGGCCGGACAAAAACGTGCAGGTGTTTTCGATACTTGAAATAGTAAAAGCCCTGGTCCTAGCTGTAAAAAACGCTACGCGACAAGTAATGAGAGCTACGTGTACCTGTAGCTTTGATAAATGGCAACGGGGCAATGATCGCGATCACCAGACGCTCGTGTAGCTTAATTTGCTGTGAACTGGAACACGATAATGTCGTCCACGTAGCGTTTTTGTTTTGTGATGTGTGTACCGGTAAACGCTACAAGGACAGCATTGCATTGTCATGAAACTGTTGGTACTACCAATCAAGTTGCTAGTTAGGCATAGCCCGACCTTCACGTATACTATAAATAGAATACGCGAAGGTCGGGCTACGCACAACTAGTAGTACTACCAATGTAAAGACATCTATTGTAATGGAGCAGCAACTAGCGAGATTCATAAGGTAGCAATGGGGCATTTGAAGATCGTTAATGCAAAATCTAAAAGTGAATTTGTACTTAAAAGAATATATACATGTCCGGCCATTTTAAATACATGTCTGGGCAAACACATGTGACCCCTTACATTTTGTCCGGCCATCCCAGCAAAGTTATAATTGTCCCTGGATGTCATGCCGCCAATTATGTTTCCATGGTTACTCTATTATTACTTGGGATAGTGAAGGTGGATGCAATGGTGAGGATGCCACCTCCTACAGATGTCACAAGTCTACGCTCTTTTCTTGGATGTCTACAACAAGTTCCTACCCTATCTGGCCTCCACCACTGAACCACTCTACCAGCTAACCAAGTAGATAGCCCAATGGAAATGGGGTGCCAAAGAACATGCTTTGTGCCAACACAGTTCTTGCCCATTTTGATCACTTCCCGTTGGGGTATCCTGTGATGGTCTTGGAGCAGTTCTATTCCATCGCTATGAGATGGCAGTGAGCGTCCAATCCCCAACATATCAAAGACACTCAAAGACAGGGACAGCTACACTTACATGCCTTGCAGCCATGATGGAGCGATATTTCAACATGGGTGGATCGTCTACAAAGTGTTCTCTGCACCAAGGAAGGTCAGAGATTGTGTAAAGCTGGTGGGATTATTGACACAAGACTCAGGGAGTTGTTATTGGAGAAGATAACTCAGTAGGGTATGGACCCAAGTGCATTTGGCATGCATGGTATGCCAGCAGGTGGTGCCATTGCTGCAGCAGGGGCTGGAGGGGTTGACCACATATTCAAAAGGCATGGGTACTGGAGGTCTGAATCTGCCAAGGATGGTTATGTCAAGGAACATGGTTGTCTGTTACAAAGTGCCTGTGTATATGGTCCCAGCTGGACCAGCCAGTGCTACCATGTGATAATATTAAGTTGGCATGCACAGTCAGCACTGCACCAATGGTCATGTGATCTGGGAAGGAAGTAGGTACCATGGGAGGGCATGTAGTGGGAGATACACTTTCCTGTCTATTGAAAGTATTGAATTAGCCAGGGCCCTCCTAAATAGGACCAGTATTCATGCTTTCGAAAGCCATGCCACGGCTGTTTTGAGATGGTTATTAGGTTGTTAATTAGAATACGTTTGTATATTATGGTGGTACAATTCTTATCCGGGTCCCATAGGAGCTCATTAAAATGTGGTTCCCTATTTTGTGAAGATGCGTTTGCCATAAAATACCAACCAATATATTTTTCAGCTGTTCTATATTCAGTTCGGCACTACAAAACATCAATGCACACTACTGAGGGATGTTCTTTTTTAGTCCACTAAAGTCGCGCATCTCACGGTTTGTTTGAGCACTCGAACGGTAAGCCGTTTTTCTCGAGAAAATGCCTGACAAAATGGTGTGAAATGCACCTTATTGTAAAGATAGATCATTGCCCTTTTTTAACATGCCTAGCTTATGTGCAGACTTATTTTCTGCAGCGAGAAGAAAATCCTTTACCCTGGACTAGCTAATCATGAATAAAGCTGTATCACGTGCGCTTATGGAAATTTCTTCATGTCAAGTGCAGTAGGGTATACCGGGCCTTTTATGCAGACACAATTATGTCTCGAGGCAATCTAGAGACAACCTACAGCTGTGCTAGCCTACTTTCTCTGTGAAACTGCTGCTTCCCGCTAATTTCTACAAAACGAAGGCTTGCTATGTAGGTTGAGGATGGTGCTAATGGGAGGAGGAAGGTGCTAATGGGAGGAAGAAGGTGCTAATGGGAGGAGGAAAGTGCTAATGGGAGGAGGAAGGTGCTAATGGGAGGAGGAAGGTGCTAATGGGAGGAGGAAGGTGCTAATCCTTTCATCCCCAGGTCATCTTAAGGGCACTAGTTCAGCATAGTAAGCCCCGCCCCTCTGGCAATGTCTCCCTCCCCCCCCCCAGCTGCCACGCCCACCTCAGTTTTCACCCACTTCATGTTGGGTAGTCAGGCATACCTGCTAATTCAAGATGTGCTTGGCAAGCTCTACAGGTTTATTTTGCCCTTTTCCTGCAATGAGACACGGCTATACAATACAAGTGGGTGGAGCTAGTTATGTGACTATGATGTATTCTTGAATGTGTGTATCCCACAAGCCACATGTCCTTGTGTTTTGGCCTACATTCACACCCTCTTGCTCCCTTGCTCCCTCTCCATCCCTCTCCATCCATCCCTAACCCTCCCTCTCCCTTCCCTTCTTTCATCCCTCTCCCTTCCTCTCCCTCCCTCCCTCCCTCCCTTCCCAGGTGCAGGATAAGTGTGAGGGAGGGGGCCATTCATGGGTAGTGTGCTGGAGGCAGGACTGGTGCATGGCAGCAGGAGTGGAGTGTGTTGCAGGATGAGATGGCATAGAAGAGAGCAGGCTCCGCATGGATGTTCCTCTACGCCGTTCTCACCTTCCTAACAAGCACAAGGCCTTTTTTGTCCTGACATTTTGTCTGAACGTAATTATGTGTGGACAAATGGCTTAATTGATCAGAAAATGGCATCTGTCCTAACATTATCTGAAACCCTGTAGCCCCACCCCTCCACCTATATATCACATAGCCCCACCCCTCCACCTATACATCACATAGCCCCACCCCTCCACCTATACATCACATAGCCCCACCCCTCCACCTACCCATCACATAGCCACACCCCTCTACCTATATATCACATAGCCCCACCCCTCCACCTATATATCACATAGCCCCACCCCTCCACCTATATATCACATAGCCCCACCCCTCCATCTATATATCACATAGCCCCACCCCTCCACCTACCCATCACATAGCCACACCCCTCTATCACATAGCCACACCCCTCTACCTGCGAATCACATAGCCCCACCCCTGAGTTGAAGATGTACATGCATACACACATCAGGTTAGCCCAGTCAGCTCAATTGTTCAATGCCAAAGCTTTTAACCCCTGACCAACTCTGTACCCATGACAAGGTGGCCTGTACACCACCAGGCAATAATGTAACGACTGTGGTACTTACCGCAGAGTCTGGAGATGTGGGATCTCCTTAAGAATGTCTCCTAGCAACGACCAGTCACTGCATCCTCTCTCCTCGAAGCACCTATACAAACTGTGTGCATGAGAAGAGGTCAGTTTAATAGTACCATGACAACACATCAGATAAACATAATCATTAATGACTACCAGTGGTATATCAAGGGTTGTGTATAGCCACACCCCTCAAGCACCATGTCACTAACCAGATGCTATGATGTGCAATGAAGCACACCAAAGAAATGGTATGAAAAGGTACTCGTAACGTTCGCATTGAGCCGGTTTGAATCACACGCAAGTAACGTTAGCATACAGTATGTGCGGATCGTGGTAGCATTTATAGAAGGTAGCGTTTTAAAACATAACCTATGGCGGCTATGTATCATCCACACACCCAGATAGACACCACATACGGCTGACCAGTTATTTAAGCTAGTGGTGGGATCGAGTCTGTGAGATTTTAAAAATAATTTCAGTCCCCCGCGTAGGAATGACAAAGGTAACGTCAAAGGTGGTGTCATACGTAAACGCAAGAAGCAGGGAAAGGCAGTAAACATAATATGAACCTATAGCAACCTGTTATGGAACAGAGGCTTTAAAAAGTTTGACATTGTTATACTAAATGGGTCCACTGTGTGAATTACAGGCTATAGGCACTATGAAGAAGCACCACCACAGGCCTTTAATTTAGACAACTGGGACTTGATCTCTTATAGCCTAATGTGCATGTAAGGTGTACAACAATTTGTTGCTTCACACATGAATAATGCATGTCCTGTCAATCAATAATGATGTCCTCGGGACCATTTTCAACTATGTCAGGACACTTTGTCAGGACAATATTTTCCCTCCACTAAAACCCCTGAAATATAGAGCCCACAAGTAATTAGCCAAAACCAATATATCACTAATCACGTGCAAATATCAAATTACAGATAACACAGTAGGGCAGTAGCTAGTCTTGTACCCAGACAGATTACATAAGCATGACCGCATAATGTATAAAAGGATCTGGTGTCAAGTAAACCACAGTCATTCTGGGGAATGGGATTGGAATGCAATCGATTACTTAACATAAGTTATTAATAGAATCACGTCAAAGTGATAATTAAGACAGAGGCATTTGGACGCCTTGGTGCAGAAATCAAATGGTATCACCTTTTTACCATCTCCATGCAGTGTTGTCCACTCCTGAGGCATTGCACATCAACAGAGGCCAGAGTTGGGTGGGCACCATTTGGAGTTCAAAGTGCAAAAAACAGTCAAGGCTGAGTCTAGCCTCTGCTGTGGTGCAATTCCAATTAGTGCCCACCCAAGTTTGGCCTGTGCTAAGCCTCAGAAGTTTTGGTGATTTTCCTTTTGCACTTCCAGTTGGCAAGACAGTGGCACCTACGTAATATCACAATTTCACTGCATCATATTGCTTGGGCCCAAGTTGATGGTAACCCAAAGCCATCAAATAACAGCTTTGTCGGGTGAGGAATTTGGCATAATGAGCTTAATAAGTAGATGGGAATGCAATTAACACGTCACTTGGCATTCTATGAAATCTGATTGGTGCCCAACACAAAGGTCATACATAATGCTTATGTAATGAGTCTGGGTACGAGACTAGGTAGCCGAACTTTTCAATATGCCACACCACTTTAAGAGAGGCGTTTCATAAAACAGCTCCTGCGGGTTGTCTTAGTAAGCAGAAAGCTATCACGCATACCAATCTCCACCTAATCTACCATACCGATGGGTTGCAATTCTTACCACCAATTAAAAGTGAAACTCAACCTAGGTCCATACAACATGACTATTAGATGTAGGCAGTAGGCCTCCTTACGCTACACATTTCTGTCAACAAGGCACCTACCGCGATTCACAGGACTGCAGTGGCGGATCCAGGAATTGGGAGGGGGGGGGGGCACCGGCGAGGGTGTGGCGAGGGGTGGGGCGAAGTAGTAGGCGGGCCGCCCCGGGGAGGGTGCGGGAGGGGGGCACCCCTCCCGCCCAGCTAGGGGGTGTGGGGGAGCGCTGTAAGCTCCCCCACCGGGGTCTGGGGCGGAGCCCCAGAAGCCAACGCTTTTTGCGTAGAAAACCCCCCAAAAAGTACGTAAAAACTGCACCAAAAATGTAATTACTGTTCGAGGCTGGGGAGCGACAGATCAAGAGCTCAGCCGCTATATGTTCAATGCGCCGATGCATCGCCGTTGATAGCACATGTACTGAAGTTGAACTCACCGTTTATTCGTTTAGAAAATATTGAAATACTACCTTTTTCATATGGTCACATGACGCGTGGGCGTTAATTGCTTTATTTGCCTCCACGGAAATACATGGGCTAATTTTGGGGTTATGCTCGGTTTTTGATACTTTTCGATATGCTCTCTAGAGGGAAAATTGAAAAACATACGCTAAACGGCCGGCTAATGTAACATATACCTTTTGCCTGTACTTCTATTGTAGAGCCGAATGCTATTACGTCACGCGATAAAAGCAATCATATTCATACATGGCCTGACCCATGTATCATTATGTACGTATAGGCCATTTCTGCCGTAGCTATATCTCTGCGCTGCGTTTGCATATGTTCGCGTACACATAGTCGTACAAGTACGTGTATACGTAGGGGCGGGACCCTCGGGGGGGGGGGCACGGGCCCGTTGTGCCCCCCCCCCTGGATCCGCTACTGGCCGACTGATCCGTTGAAGCAGGCGCGATCCATTGACCAATCAAAGGCGTACCAGCTGGCCACTTAAAAGTCACGTGACAAACGGCTTATCAACGCCCGGGCTAGTCGCGAGTCATGACGTTATTAAGTAATATTACGTCATGGTTCAAATCGATCGCAATTTAGATTGAACTAGTCTACTGTACAATGCATGTTACATGCTCGTAATGGTAATACGGCGTCCAGATTCGTAAGGTCACATCTTACAGTGCGTAACGTGATACTAGATCTTAAAATCTTCACAAATTCTTTTGATTTGTATAACCGGGTGACGTGGTTTGAGCCCGGGTATCCAACATTTGAAAACGGAAAAAGCTTTACTAGCCATCTAGCAATAAGGGTGATTGAAAATGAAATATGCCACATTATTTTGGAGCCCGTATATAGGTATTTGTCAGACGCATGTTGCTGGAATAGCCAAACTGAATGAATGTACAAAATCTTAAAAACGTACAGTGTGTTTTCGGTAAAAATGGCAAAACCAATTACAGTAAAAAACACTGCCATGGAATGTATAATGTAGCACACACATCATGTTTCTAAAAACATTCGAAAAAGTTATACTTGTCATACTTTTTTCTGTGATTATTTTATTCTCTACAAAATGCATCTTTAAGAACCTATCTGTTTTTATTTACATCGTGTAACCAACGGTGTGGTTTTAAAAATAAATTGACAACACACATCAAATATCAGTAGAGAAATGGATGCCAAAAAATGGCATTTTCAAATATTGATTCTACGCGTAGGACATGGACCGGGGGAATTAAGGTTAAGATATATATTTTGCACACAGACGCCTCTACTGAAGTTAAACCAATCTTTCACCGTCTTTTTTGAAATGCCCATCAACTTACTGACAATTCTTACACGCAGCTCGTCGCTCCAGACTAACTCCATGCAGAGAAAAGTCAATTCTAAAATGTCGTGTATACTTAGGTGGCATCGAATTTTTATAGGCGAATTGATGTTGATTTAATATAGGCCTAACCGTGGGATTTTTTTAATTGCGTCACCCACAGCATACTAACGCTGCAGGCATCACCGCGCGGAAGTTTATCGTATGCAGAGCCATGCAGACCCGGCATATGTTACGATATGCTGATGCATATGCAGGAATGCTCGTATCGGGATACATATCGGAACCAGTATGTTGAATGTTGAGTATGAAGATCAGAATGCGGATACGTGTGCAGAGGTGGCAAAGTATGGACCAATATCGGGAGGAAATGCAGATCTGTGATGGGTAGAAATGCTGAGTAGTATGTAAGGAAGCGTAAATATAATTATAAACTGCAACTGGCCGGTGCTGCTTTGATATACAAGCGAACTGCAATCTTGGGGCGCTATTAATTTGTGGAGAGCGGTCTTGGCTCCAAATTATATCCGCGACCGTGCACATGCATATGGTTGCGTTATTACTAATATGACCTATACAGTCACTAGTGTATAACTATAGACAGCCAAAACAAGTCCCTCGTGTCGCTTACCAGTATAATTTACATGTATGTCTATATATAACTTTTAAAAGGCATGTAATGGATAACGTCATTTTTGCAAACCATGTTCTCTACTAGTAAACTGATAAAGCGGCACTGAAAGTAGTCTGAAAACTTGTAAACGTAGATGCCAAGCTAGCCGATTTTTCCAACGATGGCGACTGCCCCGGACTGCATGGGTTCGCGCTGTTGTCCGTCTAGAAACGGTAAGCGGCTTACTAGTACTATACTAGTCTGGTAGTACTACTAGTACACGTACATGTATTGTATATAAGTACGCTGCAGCACATGCATGTGCTGGTACGTGTGATAGTTTTGCCGTTTTGTATGCAGTGTGTATCTTGCATAGCAGTTTGCTTGCCACATATATAAAATGCATGATCTTCATCTGTTAATAATTCTGATTGCGACCTTTTTTTAGAGCACATCTGGTGTTATTCATATTAGGCCCCTTATGTTTCTCCGTATACTGCTTCCACCAATTTGTGATCCAATGGATGTGCTTATGCGAGAGAAACAGCCCCATGGAGTTTTGGGCACACAAAATGTACACCATCGTCCTAATGCCTTCCTTTGATGTAGCATACCTAGTCCAGTAGTGGTGTCCATCACTGATGGAGACAAACATGTTCAATGTGGTGATACATGGATGGGACAAAAGTCTGTGTGTAAGTATTCTACAGAGTACTGGCCTGACCTTGAACTAGCATAGTGTACCTTCAATGTGCCTGCTATGGGAGTATGTTGGGCATTGTTTGGAATCAAGTTTTTCTTTTGCCCTTTAATGTACAATACTACAAATCTTGTACATGTACAATGTATAGTCTGATATGTCTGTGTGGGTGTTCTGTGTTCCTGCATTGTGCCAATTTACACATGTATACAGGTGGCCTGACCGTGAACTGTCTCCAATGGGCCTGCTATGCATTATTTAGGAATAAGGTGTGCACCATTTGGAATGAGGTCAAAGTACGTGTTCCAATGTTGTGTCCAATATTCAATTACATGAATGTACACAGGTACAACAGGTACAGACATCTGTGTAAGAGTATTTTTCTGGCTTGACCTTGAGCCAGAATGATGTCCCCAATCTACCTGCTATGCATTATTAATCGGTAAGGTGTGCGCTATTTGGAATGAGGGCAAAGTACATGTAGGTGTTCATGTTGTAAGTTCAATTACATGTACCTTCTGCCAGGCTACATGTGTACGTCCCCAATTTTACTGCTATGGAATTTAAGGTGGGCGGTGGTAGGAATGAAGGCAAAGTGTTCTTGCATTGTATTGTACACATGTAGACAGGTACAGACATCTGTGTGGGTGTGTTTCTCTGGCTTGACCTTGAACCAGAATAAAGTCCCCAATGTGCCTGCTATGCTAGGAGTAAGGTGTGTGTTATTTGAAATGAGGGTGATGTACATGTTCCAGCATTACAAACGACACTTACATGTAAATGTACACATGTACACAAGTACAGATGTGTTTCTCTGGCCTGCATGACCTTCAACCAGAAGACTTATTGTGTAGAGGGAGAGAAAGTTTCATGTGATGAGTGCATGAAGGGAGGGGCATATGGGAAGTGGAGGGGTTTGCAATCGGATATGGGAGGGGAGAGGGGAGGGGCCACAATGAGATCCCCAATGTGCTTGCTAATGAAGGTTGTGTATGCCCATAAAATTTCAGCAGTAAGATGGCGTGCTGTTGTATTTGTATTATTATACCAATACAGGTATGGACATCTATTTCTGAGTGTTCCTCTAATCCTCTTGGCCTCACCTTGAACCAGAATGGTGTTCCCATAGTGCCAGCATTGTATTATTAAGGTGTAAGGTGGGCGCTATTTGGAATGTATGCATTTTCCTTTTTAACTGAAATGTACACATGTATACGCAGGTAAGAGTGTTTCTCCTTGAAACAAAATGACATTCCCATGTACCTGGGGACTTTTAAGGAATAAGGTTGGTGCTGTTTGGAATGATAGTGCATTGTATGTTCACTTAAATGTTTACATGTACACACGTATGTACAGACGATTCTGTGTAAAGGACCAACTGGCTTGCAGGATGTGTGAATGTGGGCAGGTATTTACTTGCTCCCTGCTGAAGATGTATGTCACTCTCAACACCACTGCATGTGTATGTGACTGCAGATCTATGTGTATGTAAGTATGTCATATAAAGTGTGAAGATGTAATTCTTTTCCCCTAACAGATGTCACCCTGGTACCACATGGATCTGCACATTACATGGGTTGAATATTGATTGATTTAGCTCAAGATCTCATCAAAGAACTCCTGAATAAGATTCCTTTGAACACCCTAATATTTGGTGTAATATTGTTCACTTACATGTGTTTGGTTTTAATCGTGAACCGATGATCATACAAATTGCTCCAATATATATAATATCAATATAGTTAGGTTGACCCAGATACCACGACCTCGAAGACACTTTGCAATCAATACGTTTGTTATCACATAAGATGTATTGTGCCACGCCCCTTAAGCCATCACAATCGATCTACATGCAGTCAACCTAAATGCAACAAGATGATACTGTTATAAGCTAAGAGTCTGGAGCTAGCTTATGATGTAACCTCGGATTTTGTGTTATATCAGTGTTGTTGGCTTGCTATAGAGGCCAACTCCGCCAGCATATATATATATATATATATACAGCGTATATATAATTATTACCATAGACTTAGTATAGTTGATACATGATCTGAGTGATGTGATCGAGGCAGATAGTCTTTACATGTATATATGTCGTCGTCGTAATACACAGTACATGCATGCATATGGTATATAAACGTTTATGCATGCATATATGTCCGACATGCATGCATAATTATTGTTTAATATGGGGAAGAAATAAACTATAAATTATAATAGGCCAGAGATTCTAGTTAGAGTTACATCTAGGTACAACTAAAATATGAATATACAACTAATACAAGTACATGTATAAACAACATACGCGAACTTCTGTCCTGGCCTGCTAAGCCTAAGCTCAGTATACTGATATAGCTACATGTGCATGCTCTGCTAGAATGCATTTCGATATCATTTGCCGCGTCGATCGCGATCATATCATGCATATAGTCGTAGATTATATACATATTATATAACAGTATAATTTTATACCTTATAATCAATAGTACTATTAATAGTATCGAGTTTACTTCATGAGTTAGTGCAGTTCAATGGTGTGGACTTGCAATTGACCATGTTAGCATCCACAAGTTCTTCTAACCGTGGATCTAACCAGGCCTTGACGGCCTGGAGACAGGTATTTACGTGCCCCGCCCATCTGCACAAGTACATCAAATATCGTAAAACTGCAACGTTTGGCAAGTAAATAGGAACAGATGGTCAATGACATGCACGCTTGTATACCATCCATTCAAATTTGTGAAGTAAGTTTACATGCCGACTTTAGATTGGCCGGAAATATTATCAAAAGTCATTTAAAAATAATCAATTACACTGTATGGCTGAAAGAGCGGTGCCTCGGCCTACGTATACGATAGTGTCGTCTTTGGCTATTTAAGTGTCGATTGACTAGACTCTTTCTACAAGTCCAAAGGTAAGGGCCCTATTAGCTATTGAGCCGCACACGGAACACCGTGCATGACGTACGGTGCGTAGTAGACGCAGCAATATGGCATGAACCATTGCATAGGCATTGACGCACTATACTGGGTATAAAGCTAGTGCGCGCAGGCTAACGAGTTAGTAACTTATGTATGCTTATCTTTCCAGGCTACTTCATATGGTCTCTTTATAATGAGCAATTATTCTTCAGGTTAGCATCTGTAAGAATTTCTCTATTCCATCGATATCCTTTCCACCACTCCGTTTCAACTTTCTCTGATCATACCATTTCACTCTCCTCTCTCTTCTCTCCTATTCCTACTCACTAGGGGGAGCGGAATGGTGTAAACCTGTCTGAGTGTGACCCTTCCCATGGTATCCCACCCCAGGCGGATGTATGTTCCCCGTCGGGGTCTGGGACAGAACTCCAGAACTCTGTACCTTTTTTATTTCAAAGTGGTGTTAAAGAGAATCTCAAACTTCCATCTTGATAGTAGGTACATACAAGTATGATATTCTGTGGGGTCCAAATATTTTATTAAGGTCAACTATGTAGGCATGGTTACTGGATGGCCGGTGTGATATGGCTATAATACCATTGGTATGGGTTATAGCATGTGCATTTAAAAGGTCCTTTAAGAGTGAAGAAGACCTCTTTTGCAGATATGCTATGTACAAACATTCACTCCAGTTTGGCAAGGGAGCTAGATCAGAGGTTCTTGTGTCCATTTCTGTAGATGGTCATCAGGGAGAGGCAAGTTCTTACGGTGTGGTGTGTTGTGTTGTTCTCATATGACTGAGGCATGTGTACGTGTATATTGGTTGCTGTATAAGCATTGATACATTTTCATGTATTGTGTATTTTTTTGCCTCCCTCCCTCTCCCCACTCCTCCCTTCCCTCTCCCCACTCCTCCCTCCCTCTCCCCACTCCTCCCCTCCTCTCCCCACTCCTCCCCTCCCTCTCCCCACTCCTCCCCTCCCTCTCCCCACTCCTCCCCTCCCTCTCCCCACTCCTCCCCTCCCTCTCCCCACTCCTCCCCTCCCTCTCCCCACTCCTCCCCTCCCTCTCCCCACTCCTCCCCTCCCTCTCCCCACTCCTCCCCTCCCTCTCCCCACTCCTCCCCTCCCTCTCCCCACTCCTCCCCTCCCTCTCCCCACTCCTCCCCTCCCTCTCCCCACTCCTCCCCACCCACTCTCTCCTCACTCCTCCCTCTTCCCACCCCTCCCCACTCCTCCCCTCCATCTCCCCACTCTCCCCCTCTTCCCACTCACTCTCTCACTCCTCCCTCCATCTCTCCATTGTCCTTCCTCTCCCCACTCTCCTACCTCACTCTCCCCACTCCTCCCTCCCTTCTCTCCTCCTCAGGCTCCCCACTTTCCGTACTTCTCTTTTGTCCATCCTCCTCCAACCTCCTTTGTTCCCTCCCTCCTTTCCTCTCTCCTTCCCTTCTTCCCTTCTTCCCTTCAGCTTTCCCTCCCTCCATTTATTCTTCCCTGGTCCCCTCCTTCCCATCTCCTCTCCCTTCATGTCTTTCCCCCATCCTTCCTTTCTCACTATTTCTAATATTCCTTCCACTCCTCTTTCCACATAGGTCAGCGGACCTTATTCACAGTCTGCTAAACATGTGATTTTGTGTATAGCTGCTTTTCTACTGACACTTTGACCCAACAGCAACTTCTTACGTGAAACATGCTGTCTGAAGTGAGGCCTACTATTAACTGGTTTGAACTTAGAACATGTTTTATGCATATCAAGAGCAATACTGTCCTTTGCAATTGATTTTGATCATCTACAAAAAGTAACTTGCTTGGTCAATAGATTATGTAACATCACACATACACACACACACACACACACACATTTTGATCTCATGAGAAGGTCTATCCACAAACTTGAGGTTTTTCTGCAGCTGGTACAAACAAGCCATTTAAGGCAATAGTGTACACACTAAAACGAATTCATTGAGTATGATTGGCTCGCGGGTATTAGACTATTTTTTATATACCATTAGACCAAACCAGGACCTTCAGCTTGATGTTAGCTGCCATACGTTAATCGATCTACTAAATGGCTGGATAAAAGAAAGTGTCCGAGAATATATTGTAAATAATTAATATTAATTGAATTTTAAATAAATCCATCATGCGTGTCATATTCAAGCAAGAAGCAGCTGTCAGCAAGAAGTGTTGGATCGTACGGACATGTGAAACTACAGAAAGACCTGCGGCAACGTGCATCAGTAATGCCGAAATCTTGTAAGTCTAGATCTACTCTACCACTAAATGTTACACCAAATCTCTGACCAAATGCTGCACCAATCGAAGCGCCAAATCCAGCAGACAAGGCGGTTCACCTCAGGGAGCATTACGCCTCGTTCGTGCGCAATAAAAGAAGGTGCAAGCCTTGCCGAGTATAATGGAAGTAAAGTAGCCGAAGATGTACGGGACTAATAAGGAAATTCAAAATTAATTTGCCTGGATCATGAAGCATTGTGAGCGCTCTATCACTCAGTTTTTGTATATAAAATCGTGCGCAATATCTAAGTTAAGGATGTACTGCTTTTTAATTATATGGAGTATAAAGTCAACGTTGTTTATTCTACCCTTCCAATGACGGGTCCTCCTCAAAAACGTCAAAAAACGTTGCGGGCAAGCAATTTCTATCTACTGTGACACTTTTAGGATGATCAGGCTATGCGCAATGGCTCATTTTCAGCTCGTCGTTGAATGTGTCACAGCTTCGTCATTACTAGTCGTATTAACACAGAATTTGGTTTTCATAGAAAGGAATCAATACTCTCTTAGGAGATATAGTAATTGGATTTATAATACACTTCTTTGTAGAATTGTGACGGTAATCCAATCAACATAAGATCTACATAAATAGGAGGGTATATACTCGGGTCTTACGTATAAACACATTGTATCGTTGTAGTGATCTATGAGCGTTATTATATGCATGCAACTTTCAGAATGTGCGCAATGATTTATTTTCGCCACAGACCAAGTTATAGGATTGCGGGAGATGCATGCGTTAACCATGCATGCAAAGACCGTTTTATCTGCCTGAAGTGCATGTGAATGCTTAATATTATTCAATCGCAGAACAGCTGTTTCAGCACACACTTTTAGAGTTAAAATGTATTGTGCATCTACTGGATGGTACATCAAATAAAATTAGAAGCACATAAAAAGAATATGACAATGACAATGGGATACAAAGTTGCACGTTTGGCAGTGATTGTGCAGTGGAAAATGTTACATTACTGATGCACTAACCCAAATGCGATTTAAACAGAGCACAGGTAACCCAAGTGGCTTTAAGTACTTTTTGTGCTGTGAAAATACTAAGCCAGGGACTGTTATTAAATATGTAGGATTCGATGTTTTATTGTATTTGGCTGGGAATTTTTTTCTCTGTTATGTAAAAATGGCTCTGATGTGGTTTCCCGCCACAACAGAATCTGAGACACCCTTTTCAAGTTCTGCTAACATGCATGCTTGGGTGCGCAGCTTGAAGTTGGAAGCAGTCTGGGTCATGAAGCTCGACAAACACATCCTGCTGATGTCCTCATCTCTAACTGGGAGTTGGGCAAACCTGCTGCAATTGATCTTTGTGTCACATCCCCACTTAATTCAGATAACCTACAAGTAGCATGTGTGACACCAAGTTCAGCAGCATTGCAGGCAGAACAGAGGAAGCACCACAGTAATGATGCAAAATGTGGAGAGTTAGGTTGGGTTTGCATCCCCCTGGTGGTAGAGTCCTATGGAAGTTGGGGACCAGAAGCTCAACATAGTCTCTCCAGACTTGCAGGAAGACTAGCCACTAGACTGGGGCAGCGTAAGTCCTTCACAACAAATCTGATCTGTGGCAGATTAAACTTGACCCTGATAAGAGCCAACTCCAGGGCCATTCTATCTAGAGTATGTGTTTGACATTGTGTTGTGTGTTTAATCTGAATAATAGATCAAAGAGAGATTTATTATTGTATTATCTGCTTGTTATTGCAAAACAGTTTTAAGTCTAGCTTTATTCATGATTAAATCAATTAAGTGTACTAGGATTGATTGGAAAATTCATCACTGGGCCTTGGATGAAGACGTAAGGCTAACCTTAAAATGGTTCCCATGATTAAGATGTGCACAATATCGAATGTCTTTGGAGAGAAGCTAAGTGAAGAGGATGAGACTCTATTGTGTTTGAAGCACTATTATCAAGTGACGAGGAATCCCAATTTCATGAAGTTATGAGCTTGGCTGTAAGAAGCACTCTTGAAGTTCTCTCAATAACCCATCAAAAGATATGCTAGTAAGAAGTCAAGCCGTTCCAGTGCATAATATGCTATCTGAACAGACCCTTGGTCTTGTCGATTACCATGTCTGGCCTGCACCTAATGTTAATATACATGTATACGCTTCATTGATGGAAAGGTGATGTGTAAAAAAATCAAACACTAACCTGGCTTTAGGGCAAAGCTCAAGAAAAACATATATTGTTTAAAGAGAGCATGATTTACTTGCCAACAAAGAAAAGCCAATGATTAACTCATACTGAGAATACAAATTCAGCACTATAGACTTCAAGAAGAGCGAAGTAAGCAAGGTAAAGTTTCTAGAGGCAAAACTGAAAATATACTTCCTAACAAATGCAAAATAAAATTTCCTCAAATCTCAACAGACACATTGAAATAGTAGTAAAAAACCTTCCTGGTTATTAACTAAATACATAGAGCAGTAGTGGAACATGTCACCTGGAAGGAGCAAAAAATTTAATGGAAAAGTGCTGTTTGTAAAGAACAGTAAACGAGGTCTAAATTAATTATTTCCTACTGGACAGTGGAAGAAACATGGATCATGGAGAAGATGAATATATTACATTGGTGCAGTTTGTTACTGATGTAATTTACAAAGATTTAGTTGTGCTTGTGTACATTTTACAGATTTTATGTATTTAAAACGTACCACAATGTCGTTCAGATCATTTATTACTTAGGGTAATTTTATCTTTAATTTATTTGAAACACATCAAACGGACATCAAAAATTTAGTTTCATATATAATACATTGATAAATGCACGTTAAAATTCCACTACATAACTTATAAGGAAATAGTATTTGCACATTATTTGTGTAGGCCTAAAATATGCCATTCTCCATATAAAATCATAATGTTGAAAGACAAAAATCTTATGACCGTTACAGTTTCTATAATATATCCGAATTTATCACCATACATTGTTTTATCGGTACTTAAAGGCCCGTTTCTCCGGTTAGGATTCAACTAAAAGAAAGATAAAAACTGTTATGAAAACCATTCAATATGATCTTTAAACGGATGTATTTAGTTACGCAATGTTTGTTTGGAGCTTTTTTGTTAAGTACAGTGTACCTAATCAGAGTGGATTGCTTACTTTTAATTACCGATAGCTAATAACATCAATCCAAAATCTTAGACCATTCACTTGCTCAGATACCATTGGAGATCATGTTCTACTTCTTGTTTAATTTCTTTACTTGTTTGCTCATATTATTAGGGTTATTGAGAGGTATTATAAAACAATCCACTAATTTATTCAGGTTGTCAATCGGTGAAATTAAATGTCCGCAGCTAAACCATTTAAAGACAGAATAGATATTTGTTTTACTTCATGAGTATCAGTATCTGCCATTTGGAAGATGCATAATGCACTTTCTGCTGCTCTCTTGGGAAATTTCAGCCTGCATAACTTAGACCATGGGTGAGAGGTTGGCAAGTTGCTCTGCTCCTTTCTATTTTGCCTTTCATATGTCATTTCTGCTCAAATGTCAGCGTCATGCATTAACATACTGCCTTACTTTAGATATAGCTGTGCCTGTGAGTCAAAGTGCACTTCCCTTTCACTCCATCCAGATGTCTCATCACAAAGTTTTATCCAAGTGTTCTGCAACTAAATTTGCTGGTCTAGGTATCAGGACAGGCACACCTCTAACCCCATATGTTTTTTTTTTATCTGCTTCAGCCTGTGCATGGCACTGCGTATGTTGCTTGTGTGCAGTATCATCTCTTCAATTCCTGATGTTCATAATGGTTCATTGGAACAGTGTTCTGACCATGTGGCCACAAGGTCACTGTTATGTCATCCTCCAATTGGTCATGTGGCCATGCACCAAAAAGTATTAAGTCCCTCACAGTAAATACTGTGCCTCTTGGCTACAACTCCAGCTGCCCAGACCTCTAGGCCTGCTGGTTTATTGTTCAGCATTTCTCTTCACAAGTAACAATGGATATAGACCTCTAACATAAGTCATACCGTTTCGCGTTTATCATCCCATCTGGCCATCCAGTAGGAATGCAGCAAATCCAATGCCACCACTACCACCTTCAATATAACACTAACTAGAGCAAATGCCAGAGCTTTGCTTTCACGTTCAGGCTTTATCATGTCTGAGGGTGGAGTCTAATTTTGTTTTATTTTGGGGGGTGTTTTTCATGTCACGTATATGTGTAACTGTATTGCTGTTCTAGTCATTATACAATGCAGATATGTGAATGGCTGTTAGTACCATTGTGAAGGATAGGGAGTGATTGCAAAGAACGTATAAAGAGACGGTTTTTCGGGAAAAGTATTAATTAACAATGCACAAACCTGTTTACATGCACTTAGATTGGGATGTTTGGACAAATACAATGTTATCAAAATTACATTCAGTGCATAGTATCTCAACTATCAACTCACTTTAATGATTCCACTTTAGGGTATTTAGATATAAACCTTTTCAAAGCCACCAATATGTCCTTTTCATATAAGTCACCTCCAATGCTGAAATTCAAATCATTCAGCAGGACTCACAATAAAGTACTTGTAACAAACTCACTTCAATTCTCTAACACTATCCATTGTATTGGTCAGCTTTTCTGTAATAATATCCAGTCCTTCAGCTGTTAGTTGACATATCAATTGAATCTCCTTCACAAGATTAGTTGCTGCTACCATACAATATCCAATAGTACAATAATCAAGCAAGGTGAGCATTTCATTCCTAATTACTAATTTTCCGTCAGCTTTGGCAAAAAGCTCTCTACATCTCTTATCATTTTGTGACTCAAATATGCAATGCAATGCTCTAAGGTTCACTGTCTTATCCCTACCCGCAAATGCACTGTTCATTATAACAGACCAGTGATCATCATTCTGTAGCTTTGTTAGACCGCAGAAGAACTTCAATACTACACCCATATGAGGTTGGACAACATGTTTCCTGATGGCTTTAAGCTGCTCATCTAGAGGCAGTCTGCTGACATGGTAGGCAGCAAGGAACTCCTGGTTGGTTAGGTGGACAAAGGAGAAGATGGATTCTGCACCTGACTCATTCTCCTTTTTGTCCATCACAAGGATACCTAGATTGGCTATGTCTGCAGTTGACCATTTTCCTCCCAATGACAATACCTCTTCTGATAAAAAGGATGTCCTTGAATCAGTAGTGGTGGTGTATGCAATCTTCGATATTCCTCTAACCAACAGTAACTCTGGTGATGGCAGTAACTCAAGGTCTTTGATTTGAATTTCTCTGCCCTTTTTTCTGAAGTACCTAACTAGGGCCATTCTTGTAAAGATATGATACACATCCGCTTCTGTCTTAGGAAGAGAAATTGCATTCTCCTGGCGGTTGTCATATATGAAGATGATCATGACAAGATGTAACGGTATGTAGCACATATGTCTTATGTTTTGGTGATCATGGAGGTATGCTTTCACCTCAGTAGCCTTGGAGGGTTTGGTTGGATAGCTGGTGTCAATGTAGTGATCAATCTGCTCCTTTAGGAACCCAAGAACTTCACCTCGTGTGTGGACACTTTCCCTCAACTCCAGAGAAGCATTTGGTCTGGAGGTTATTATTACTGTTGAAGAGGTAAGAATATCTCCTCTCAAAAGCGCTTCAAACCATGAATGGCCATCCTCCGTGTACTTTTTTGAGTATTCATCTAGACCATCAAACACAAAGCACATATTTTCACCTCTATTTGCATTAACCTCATTTTCTAGATTAGTCATGAAAAAATACTTCAGTATACAGCCTAATCCCTCAATTGGTGTTGCATAAAATTGCCGAAGTGGGATAAGGAACAGATACTTAATAAATGTCAAAATTGCTCCTTCTCCCCAATCCTTGCTCAGTTTTCTCATCAATGTAGTCTTGCCACAGCCTGGCCTTCCTTCTAGCAGAATTATTCTGTTGTCAGGTGTAATACTTTCCATTAGGTCTTTGTAGGATATTGTGACCTTTGTTTCAACTACATCATCCATTGATCCTTGAATTGTATTATAGAAAAATGGACCTCTGTGAGTCTCTGTTGTGTCCTTGACTAATGCAAGATTGGTGAAGGAGAAAGTTGGAACAGGAGGAAAGTCCGCCTTGACAGGTTTGTGGTTGCGATATCTAGCTTTCAGTGTAGTTGTGAATCGACTTTCATCTATGGTGGAAATGATTTTGTGTATTATTAATCCATGACATGAACACGTAATGGGAGCCATGGGACATGAGCATGCAATAAAGATCAATTGAGATGAACATGTACATGTGTGTGACATTGGCTTGCACTGAAAGCATGCATGAGCATGTATTGCAGTGGAGGCATGTAGTAGAGCACATAGTGACATGAGCATGTAGTAGAGGTTATGGGACATGAGCATGTAGTGGAGACCATGGGACAAGAGCATGTAGTGAAGGCCATGGGACATGAGCATGTAATAGAGGTTATGGGACATGAGCATGTAGTGAAGGCCATGGGACATGAGCATGTAGTGGTGGCCATGGGACATGAGCATGAAGTGGAGGCCATGGGACATGAGCATGTAGTGGAGGCCATGGGACATGAGCATGTAGTGAAGGCCATGGGACATGAGCATGTAGTGGTGGCCATGGGACATGAGCATGAAGTGGAGACCATGGGACATGAGCATGTAGTGGAGGCCATGGGACATAAGCATGTAGTGAAGG
The DNA here is from genome assembly GCA_949361645.1 of Spongilla lacustris. NCBI lineage: Eukaryota > Metazoa > Porifera > Demospongiae > Spongillida > Spongillidae > Spongilla > Spongilla lacustris. The sequence continues at coordinate 17,455,392 of OX442415.1, forward strand.
CCATGGGACATGAGCATGTAGTAGAGGTTATGGGACATGAGCATGTAGTGAAGGCCATGGGACATGAGCATGTAGTGGTGGCCATGGGACATGAGCATGAAGTGGAGGCCATGGGACATGAGCATGCAGTGGAGGCCATGGGACATGAGCATGTAGTGGAGGCCATGGGACATGAGCATGTAGTGGAGGTCATGGGACATGAGCATGTAGTGGGCCATGGGGCATGAGCATGTAGTGGAGGCCATGGGACATGAGCATGTAGTGGAGGCCATGAGACATGAGCATGTAGTGGACGCCATGGGACATGAGCATGTATTGGAGGCCATGGGACATGTGCATGTAGTGGAGGCCATGGAACATGAGCATGTAGTGGAGGCCATGGGCATGAGTATGTAGTGGAGGCCGTGGGACATGAGAATGTAGTGGAGGTCATGGGACATGAGCATGTAGTGGAGGCCATGGGACATGAGCATGCAGTAGAGGCCATGGGACATGAGCATGTAGTAGAGGCCATGGGACATGAGCATGTAGTGGAGGCCATGGGACATGAGCGTGGAGGCCATGGGACATGAGCATGTAGTGGAGGCCATGGGACATGAGCATGTAGTGGAGGCCATGGGACATGAGCAGGCCATGGGACATGAACATGTAGTGGAGGAGCATGTAGTGTAGGCCATGGGACATGAGCATGTAGTTGGAGGCCATGGGACATGAGCATGTAGTGGAGGCCATGGATGTCGAGCATGTAGTGGAGGCCATGGGACATGAGCATGTAGTGGAGGCCATGGAACATGAGCATGTAGTGGAGGCCATGGGACATGAGCATGTAGTGGAGGCCATGGATGTCGAGCATGTAGTGGAGGCCATGGGACATGAGCATGTAGTGGAGGCCATGGGACATGAGCATGTAGTGGAGGCCATCGGACATGAGCATGTAGTGGAGGCCATGGGACAGGAGCATGTAGTAGAAGCAGTGGGACATGAGCATGTAGTGGAGGCCATGGGACATGAGCATGTAGTGGAGGCCATGGGACATGAGCATGTAGTGGAGGCCATGGGACATGAGCATGTAGTGGAGGCCATGGGACATGAGCATATAGTGGAGGCCATGGGACATAAGCATGTAGTGAAGGCCAAGGGACATGAGCATGTAGTGGAGGCCATGGGACATGAGCGTGGAGGCCATGGGACATGAGCATGTAGTGGAGGCCATGGGACATGAGCATGTAGTGGAGGCCATGGGACATGAGCAGGCCATGGGACATGAACATGTAGTGGAGGAGCATGTAGTGTAGGCCATGGGACATGAGCATGTAGTTGGAGGCCATGGGACATGAGCATGTAGTGGAGGCCATGGATGTCGAGCATGTAGTGGAGGCCATGGGACATGAGCATGTAGTGGAGGCCATGGAACATGAGCATGTAGTGGAGGCCATGGGACATGAGCATGTAGTGGAGGCCATGGATGTCGAGCATGTAGTGGAGGCCATGGGACATGAGCATGTAGTGGAGGCCATGGGACATGAGCATGTAGTGGAGGCCATCGGACATGAGCATGTAGTGGAGGCCATGGGACAGGAGCATGTAGTAGAAGCAGTGGGACATGAGCATGTAGTGGAGGCCATGGGACATGAGCATGTAGTGGAGGCCATGGGACATGAGCATGTAGTGGAGGCCATGGGACATGAGCATGTAGTGGAGGCCATGGGACATGAGCATATAGTGGAGGCCATGGGACATAAGCATGTAGTGAAGGCCAAGGGACATGAGCATGTAGTGGAAGCCATGGGACATGAGCATGTAGTGGAGGCCATTGGACATGAGCATGTAGTGAAGGCCATGGGACGTGAGCATGTAGTGGAGGCCATGGGACATGAGCATGTAGTGGAAGTCATGGGACATGAGCATGTAGTGGAGGCCATGGGACATGAGCATGTAGTGGAGGCCATGGCACATGAGCATGTAGTGGAGGCCATGGGACATGAGCATGTAGTGGAGGCCGCATGTGGGATGTGAGCATATGGGACAAGAGCATGTAAACATGGACATGAGAATGTATTGAGGATATGTTGAACATGTATGGAAGGCAGTTTGTTTTGAAATGTAATGCTGGTAGTGAAATATTCAGTGCTATATAACTCATAGGCATTGGAACTGCAGTGGTCAAAGCAATACTGAGAAGCCACTCCTCATCTTGGACAGCTATCATTATAACTATGTGGCTGAGTGAATTGTCAACTTGACATGCAGTGCCACATTATGTTGAGTGCCATGGTGCCAACCCAACAGTGGGGTGTTTGGCAGCTCATCTGCAACTAAACTATATCTATAAACATTGGACAACTCTTAGTTATGGTACTTATAAAAACAAAATACATTTTATCAAAATATAAATCAGTACCTAAACAATATCACAAACCTGGAACAGGTATCCTAGCAGCAGATGAGTTACTCGGTGTGATTTGTGGTGAATCTATTTGAAATAAAGAATCTGCTGTCATTTACCCCCTAAATCCGCCTCTGACATTGAATATACTGTAGTACACTACATTTGTATTTAAAACATACACAAGTACACAAACCACCAATTGAAAAGTAACAAACTTCAACAGGCTTATGTATGGTTTTGATTTGCTCAGAGGTATATTATTACACAAAACTAATGTGTAAAACATATTATTTTTACTGGTGTCAGGCTTGGATCATAAGGAAACAAAAAGCACCAAATACTGAGCATAAGCCAGACCACTAATATCATAGCTAAAGTCTGAATGCTTGCTGCAGATTAATCTTGTACATGGTGTATTGTGGTTCACAGAGTACACCAGGATAACATGCACATAACTCTCTTATACCACACATAATATGTCATTGTAACCATTTCAAAAAGCTGACCTTGGAACATTGGGCAATAGGTGGATTTTATTTCCTCAGCCAATACTAACTGGTCAGTTGACTTGAGGGCACCAATCAACTTCTGCCATGAACATGATATGTCTGACTGCAACCAAAACTCAATCATATCACGTCTGCAGTCTGCCACCCTTCTTTGATTATTAACATCAATCTCTTCTATTTTGGGGCCACCTATTTCCAATTGGATTGCTAGTGACTTCCAATCCACCAAGTTCTTTAAAGCACTATGTATGTTTTTGGGTTTTTTGGGTGTGAAGGAGGAATCTGCAGCCAGAGAGAGAGAGAGAGAGAGAGAGAGAGAGAGAGAGAGAGAGAGAGAGAGAGAGAGAGAGAGAGAGGGAGGGAGGGAGGGAGGGAGGGAGGGGAGGGAGGGAGGGAGGGAGGGAGGGAGGGAGGGAGGGAGGGAGGGAGGGAGGGAGGGAGGGAGGGAGGGAGGGAGGGAGGGAGGGAGGGAGGGAGGGAGGGAGGGAGGGAGGGAGGGAGGGAGGGAGGGAGGGAGGGAGGGAGGGAGGGAGGGAGGGAGGGAGGGAGGGAGGGAGGGAGGGAGGGAGGGAGGGAGGGAGGGAGGGAGGGAGGGAGGGAGGGAGGGAGGGAGGGAGGGAGGGAGGGAGGGAGGGAGGGAGGGAGGGAGGGAGGGAGGGAGGGAGGGAGGGAGGGAGGGAGGGAGGGAGGGAGGGAGGGAGGGAGGGAGGGAGGGAGGGAGGGAGGGAGGGAGGGAGGGAGGGAGGGAGGGAGGGAGGGAGAGAGAGAGGGGGGAGAGAGAGAGAGGGGG